>JACEFZ010012910.1:332500-405000 GCA_014155875.1 Cepaea nemoralis
ACCATCGAATCACCCAATCAATGAATCAACCAGCCAACCAGCAAATAAGCCAACCATCCATCCAACTACCCATCCAGCCGACCAACCACCCAATCAACAAGCCAGTAAGTTAACCAACCAACCAACCAACCAGTTAGCCAGCCAACCATCCAAACCCCTACCTTACTATGCATCCAACCAGCCTGCAAGATAGCCAGCCAACCAACCAACCAACAGGAAAAAAAAAAAAAACAACCAATACCTTAACAATGATTAAAAAACGACAATATGATAAACAGTGGCGGGAAGCATAGACAAGTCTATCAGTACGCCGATTGTGTTGAACACAATGAAGAATATTAGGCGCACGCAATCGATGGCTATTCTAGGTAGCACGCATGAGATACTGTATAGTGATATATTCGGTTGCTTAGTATATTGCGCGTGTAAGCGAACGGGGCTGCGATATTATTTTGTATACAGAGATGCGAGATAGAGACATATTTACTTCATCAGAAATATATCAGGCTCGGGAAGATATTATTTGATGTAAATGAATACGAGAAGTGGAAATATATTGGAAGTTTATAAATACGAAAAGACGTGGCAAAGAAATAGAGGAATTTAGAAAAAATACCACTCTATAGAAATATGTTAGTTATTTGCATATCCTTTATAGGACGTTGCAGTCAACACCAGCATTTTTTTTTCTGTTGTGATCTCTTGGCAAGTTTACGTTCTGTAGTTTGACATTGCTTTCTGAATGACCGGCACCCATACCATTTCGTAAAATCCAACACAACGCGGTCTGCTGCCAAAGCGAGCGCAGATGTGTTTCGAACGCGGGTATACGGGATCACGAATCGAGCCTGTAACGCCTTCGCCATGGAGCTAGCATAGAAATATGAGATAGAGGAAATATAAGAGTATATGTAGAAATACTAAGTGTGAGTGTACACAATAGCAAGTATAGAAATACTGGGTAAGAGTGTATACAATAGCAAGTATAGACATTCTGGGTAAGAGTGTATACAATACTATGTAAGAGTGTATACAATACTATGTAAAGAAATACTAGGTAAGAATGTATACAATGGAATATATATATATATTATATATATATATATATATATATATATATATATATATATATATACACTAGCTGACCCGGCCCGGCTTCGCCCAGTCCTTGGAGGGGATCTATCTATCTATCAGTCTGTCTGTCTGTCTGCTTGTTCGTCTGTCTGTCTGGCTGACCCGGCCCGGCTTCACCCAGTCCCTGGTGGGGAGCATCTCATTTAATTCATATACGTAGTCATATAAGCTCCCGTTCCCGACTATATGTCTGTCTGTCTATCTATCTGACCCGGCGTGGCTTAGCCCAGCTCCTGGCGGGGAGCGTCTCATTAAATTCACACAGTAACTTAAAAGAATGTCCTTCCACACACCATCCATTATTTTTAATGAAAACTGTTTTTAATCACCTACATGACTGTAGATAACTTCTTCAAGCACAACAAGATGAGTTAGAATGTTATGCATTATGCATTATTTTTATGAAAACTTTGAAAATGCCATAAAGACTATATCATTATTTATTATAACTCATATGCCTGTAAATAACTATAGGCAAAGAGTTTATAAATCTTTGAAAACCATGCAAAAATATGACTATATAGTATATAGAAAAGTTATTAAAAGTTATGCCCCTTGAAATAACTTTTCTAGAGTTAAGTCCCCTTGCTATATAGAAAGTATAATGGAAAATGAAATATTAAATTTTAGTAAGTAAGTAGCCGAAAAAAAACTAAAAAACTTTGGCAGAAAGTTGCACAGGAATGAAAGGAAAACGTGTAGAAAATTTCATCTCAATCGGATGGACCGTTTGCGAACGCATAAAGAACGGATGGAAATACATACATCGTGTTTTATATATATATATATATATATATATATATATATATATATATATATATATATATATCTTCTTCTTCTTCTTCAGCATTCCGAGCCATTGAGGTTCTTTGCTGCAAATACAATCTGTCTCCATTCGTCTCTCTGGTGGACCTTCTCTTGCCAGTCGTTATATATATATATATATATATATATATATATATATATATATATATATATATATATATATATATATATATATATATATATAAATACTAGCTATAGAAGTGTATGAATAGAAATACTAAGTAAAAATATACAATAGCATGTATAGAAATATTAGGTATGAGTGTATACAATAGTTATACTTGCTAAGAGTATAGAATAGTATGTACAGAAATACTAGGTATAAAAGAGTATGTATAGAAATACTAGGTATAAAGAGTATGTATAGAAATGCTAGGTGTTAAAGAGTATTTGGAAATATCAGGTAGGAGTGTATACAATACAATAATATTACAGAAGTACCAGGTAAGTGCGAATAGAATTGTACGCATAGACATACGAGATATATAAGTGAACGTATAGAAATACTAGGAGACAGTATATACAATCGTAATTACTACGTCTGACAACAATGACAAGTTCTTACCTAGTAATTCTATACATACAATTTTATTTTCTTACGTAGTATGTTTATGCATAAACATAGTACGTAAGAAAATAAAATTGTATGTATAGAATTACTAGGTAAGAACTTGTCATTGTTGTCAGACGTAGTAATTGGGGCTTTATTGCAAAGGCTAATGGACGAGTCTTGAAAAATGAGAGTCTGGCATATGAGACTACGACCTCCAGCATGAGAATGGAGGTGGAAGCTGTAACAACGGAAATACTAACTGAGTATTGACACATTTTGTTTCCAACAGAAATGAGGAACGAAGATTTAAAAAAAAACACCAACAGGAAATCGTATAATTATGGATACCACGAGATAGGAAAACAGCTTACTATTCAAATATGAGGAAGCAAAATTTAACTGTGTGTATATAAATACGAACTGTAGACAAACATACACGTTTCTATTGAAATTGAGTTTCAAAATAGCATATCTTCACATGCTATCGAAATTGCATGCAAGCCGCGCAAATCTAGCTGTTTACACTAACATATCCAAGCACAGATTATTTATATGCGCATGATTAATTCCTCCCTTCCCTTGGCCCGATATGGTGATCCTGGTCGCAGATGTGAAATACAGAACTCGCTGAGTGTTGAGTCACATGAATATATAATCATTTGACATAATCTGGACATGTCATAACCCTGCAGAAACTCTGCCGCAGTCGGATTGTACAGTCTGTAGTTTAGGGGGTTGGGGAGGGGGGAAGAGAGAGAGAGAGAGAGAGAGAGAGAGAGAGAGAGAGAGAGAGAGAGAGAGAGAGAGAGAGAGAGAGAGAGAGAGAGAGAGAGCGAGAGAGAGTCGTGGATCAGCTCTGTGTTTCTGTCTCGACCATGCCACGAGGCCAAGCCATCCAGGTATTTGCTTCTCGGTCTTCCTCTTGGTCTGTTCCCTTCGATCTTACCAGTTGTCACCAAGTTCTCCAATTCATTTCTTCTCATAACATGCCCAAAAAATTTTGACTGTCTGCGTCTAATATCTCTAATCAGTTTACGATCTTCATTTGTTTCTTGAAGGACTTGTTCATTGGTCTTTCTGGCTGTCCATGGTATTCTTTGCATTTTCCTCAGAAACCACATTTCTACAGCAATCAGATGTTTTTCAGCTTGACTGCTCATGGGAAAATACTGGCGGGAAATACTGGGAGACACACGCCAAGGAAGGGTACAGACCAATGTAACACCAGAGCTTGCCTCGACAAGTATTCTAACAGATGATCACCACTCTGACAGGGAAGCCAGCTAACAACTACGCTATATGTGACCCCTGTCCTTCAGCATTATGTATAATTCGTGTACTAATATCTGCCAATACTATGATGCAAGATTGTTCAGA
This sequence comes from Cepaea nemoralis, assembly GCA_014155875.1. Taxonomy (NCBI): domain Eukaryota; kingdom Metazoa; phylum Mollusca; class Gastropoda; order Stylommatophora; family Helicidae; genus Cepaea; species Cepaea nemoralis. The sequence goes on from JACEFZ010012910.1 coordinate 336,390, forward strand.
ATTGTCTCTCTGTCTTCCTCTGTCTTATTTAAATCAATCTTACAATTTGCCACAATGTGTGATGGTCTCTCCTCCTTATCGTGTAACACACATGTTGACTATATCCATTCGCAGTTGTGTGATAGGGGAACTTTCTGTGTCAGCCTCTACGAAAACAAACGTTCAGTTTACTTGTCACTTGGTGATTCTTCAGCAGTTTTTCCCCCTCGCGACATTCTGTTTTTTACTTCAGTGGTACATGCTCCGGCTCAACCTACAAATTATGAATCTCATTCAGCATCATGTGCCATGTTAATAAGCGTGGACGGTCATATTTCGACATCTCACACGATCACCAGGGTCGTGGATCAGCTCTATGTTCTTGTCTCAATTATGCCGCGTGGCCACGCCATCAAGATGTTTACTTCTCCGGCCCCCCCTAAATCTTTTCCCCTCAATTTTGCCAATTGTCACCAAGTTCTCCAATTTATTTCTTCTCATAAAGTATCTAATCAATTATGACTGTCTACGTCTAATTTTTCTTATCAATTTACGGGGTTTATTTGCTTTTTGTAAAATGTGTTCATTGGGTTTTCTATCCGTCCGTAGAGTTTCGCTTCTTGACGCAAAAAAAACAACAACAAACAAACAAAAAAGAAAAAACTAAATTTAGAAAGTCAACATGAAACAAGAAAGATATGCTGAGATCATAAGAAGACACAACATAGTAATATACCTTTTTAGGCACTCAAATTTCTTTTTGAATAATTTTAGGAAGCTTTATAGCGCCTTTCTTAACACAAAGACACCGTAGACAAGTGGGGGGGGGGGGGGGGGCACACTGTATACAGGGGAACAAAAAGATACTAGACAAGGAAACAGAACCACAGTTATAACTGTTATATACCGAATCAAGGAAATATTATCTCGACCTTCACAGGCCTGCCCACCCAAACAAACCAGAAACCATATTTGATTGGGAGTCCAGAATAGTCTTGGGCTAGTCTTGAGGCCAGAACTGAAACCTGGGCAGTAAATTGTCCAGCCATAAAAGATGAGCGACACAGGAGATGTGGAATACCGCGAGAGAGCACTACACGTCTTCCGGTCCGAAATGATAAGAACAAAGATCGCCCGCAGAGAAGCGGCTGGTAAATGAAACAAGGCAAGGAAATAAAGAAAAGATTAAGTACATGCTGAGAAGATATTAGACCGCGGGGAGGACGTGCAGAAGCATGTTTAGAAGGGCTGTTAAGAGAGGCAAGGCTGTGCTTAGAACAAGTTAAGCCTTTGAAATGGTACTGTAAAGTATTTGACAATACGAATTTTGTATAATTTTCAGAAATATAACTGTCTATATCTCTTAACCCCAATCGGTTGCGTGGAACGATAGATGCATTCGAACTTAAACCTACTGAGACGCGTAGTCATAGAAATTGCGTATAGAAAACATTTGAATAAGTTCTAGGAGTCTTAAAAATTTATATGGCAAACATTTGCTTGTATTCTAGTTGAATTAAAATTGTATATAAGAAAACCTTTGCATATGTTGCAGCAGTCTTAAAATGTATATAACAAACCTTTGCACGTGTTCTAGCAGTCTCTTTACACATGTGCTTGCAGGAAATATTGCACAGAGCTATTCTTTAAATGTGCTGTACCAGCTTCATACAGTGCAAACTTTTGATACGTGATCGAGAAGGTTTAGATATTTCATACAGCAAATCGTTGATACGTGTTTAGATAGTCTTACAGATTACATATATGCTTTATATGTATTATAGCAGTCCTAGTAGTAGTAGGGGATACATAGAGCCTGTCCTTTTGTATGGATGTGAAACTTGGACAATGTGCAGTCAAGCTGAAAAACATCTGATGGCTGCGGAAATGTGGTTTCTGAGGAAAAATGCTAAGAATACCATGGACAGACAGAAAAACTAATGACCAAGTACTACAGAAGACAAATGAAAATCGTAAATTGATTAGAGAAATTAGACGTAGACAGTCAAAATTATTTGGACATATTATGAGAAGAAATGGATTGAAGAACTTAGTGACAACTGGCAAGATCGAAGGGAACAGACCAAGAGGAAGACCGAGAAGAAAATACCTGGATGGCTTGGGCAAATGGCATGGACGAGACAGGAACAATGAGCTGATCCACGACATTGGTGATCGAATGAAATGGTGCGTCATGACCGCCGAAGTTTTCCGGCATGGCACATGATTGATTGATTGAGTAGTAGTAGTAGTAGTAGTAGTAGTAGTAGTAGTAGTAGTAGTAGTAGTAGTAGTAGTAGTAGTAGTAGTAGTAGTAGTATCAATAGCAGCATAAACAACAGCAACAGCAGCAGTACTATAACTGTTGCATTTACACATGTGCAAGAGAACACTTTGTCATTCATCTCAGTAACCCTGACAGTAAAAGCATTGATTACACCCGGAGAATTACGATGAAAGCTTTCCAAAACCAAACAAAAAAGTGGCTGTATAATGACAGCTTTTGCTTCCTAGTAAGTTCACGTTTTAGTTTAGTCGACGGATCAACATCACGGCACACGAGTATAACCCATAAGTGCTCCGTTTTACTTGTACCTCAAACCTGAGTCCGAAGAATCTCAGCTCAGTGCACGAACTCCGTAGCACCGGCGAAGACCTGAAATACTTTGGGTAGATTTTTAACGCGGAATTTTTGCCCGGGCAGCACCGTTAGGCTACTCTTTTTCGATTTCCACCTGCTAAGGGAATTTTTACGTGCGCAACAATACTCACGGGCTTCCGATCTCACTACCCAGAGACCAGGGGAAATATTATTAGAAGTCCACGTGAAAAATTCCCGGCCTTCAAAGAAGCTTGAACCCGGGATCTCCAGCACTCGAGGCGGACACCATCCTCGAGACCACTCAGCCCCTTAGTTTAGTAAGTTCATAGTTCATGCCTGTCTTCATTATAATGTAAGTGGTCTTTTAAACATTGCATGTCCTTTGCATAATGTTGCGACCAACTCCAACCCAATGTTGAATTTCTTGGCTATTTTACGTTTAGTAGTTTCCCAGTACAGTACGTGCACACATCGGAGGAGCAAATGGATCACCATAGTCTGGTAAGAATGAGACAGCGAGGTGTGACGAGGGGATCTGGCCGACGCTCGACGCTCAGAGGAAAGGCGAGACGCACATATAATCAGATTGCTACTGGAACTATTAGTGTTGGAACTCTTCACTGGTTGCTGAGGGTGGGGACGGAGCGCTTATGGGAATGTCCTTAATGCTGTGATGTCGGTTCCTAAATCAATCAATCAATCAATCAACCAGTACAGTACGTAAATTTGCCCCCCCCCCCCCCCCCCCCCCACAAATAAAAAATGCTGGTGTTGACTGCGCCATCCTGAAAAGGATATGCAAGTAAAGAAAAAATTAGTTTGGCATTATTTTATGAAAAGTCAAGGTTGAAATCCAAACTGACGCGTGTAGGATACGATCCTGCTACATCGTCATTAGCGTACTGGAAGTCTAAGGACTAGACAGCTCTATCAATTTCGCCACGTTGAAGTGCACAGGATCTGTACAGCCTTGTGTTGTGTTTGTACACACTATCACTACGTCTTAACAATGCGTGTCCGGTGATCAATCACATAAATGGCTGTCAAGATCATACCTGTCAATAGGAAAGCTACAGTCAGCAGACTACCCATAGTAAACTCGGAGAAGAGATGACCACCCCGAGCACACCTCCAGCTATCAGTAATGATGTGTCCAGGGTTGGATCCCAACAATTCACCACCGACCGGGGAGGGGGGGGGGGGGTGTATGCATGCAAGTTTTTTTTTTTTTTTTCATTCGCTCGCTTTGAACTCAAGTATAGTATATGCACGTGTTACTGCTTCTAGTGCACCCACACCGACTTCAAAGGTACTGTAATTTATCTCCCCAAGTCAAGGAGGATAGGTCGACATTTTAGTCCAACTGACCAGTGCCGGGGTTGAACCGGCTACCGTGGCATCAGCACACCGGATGGTTAAGAACGAATGCTCTTATATATTCAGCCATGCTGGCCTCCGAATTCATCTGATTTAACACATTCATAGGACGGCTGTAAAATACAGCTCATCTCCAATGAAATAAATGATGAAGATTGCAATAACGGCATAAGACATGAACATGCCCATAATAGGTTTAGACATGATTATGCCGATACAAGTTTAAGAAATGAATATGGCCATAATAATTTAAGAATTGCCATAATAGTGATAGATATGCATAGGATATTAATAGTGTAATACATGAATATGGCAATAATAGTGTAAGACATGAATATGGCAATAATAGTGTAATACAAAACAATGTTTTCCCGTAGTGAATTTGAATAACGAAGACACAAACAATAGATTGCACGATTTATTGCCTGGCATATTTCGCTGCATCTCGTCAGGTACATACTGCAGAACTCACACAACTTACGTGAAATTAACTAGATAAATCCTTCAAGTTGAAATATACACAATTTCGCACAGTAATGTCGATTGTCTACCACGGTAATTTTAAGCTGACTAACATGTCTTTCTGTTTACACAATTCTGGCTTGCGTTGATAGATCATAATTGCTTCTGCAAATTTTAACAAGCGAGTATTCTGTGTTCTAAACAACACGCGAAATGCAGTCTCTCTGGACACAACATGGCGACTGGCAACAATGTGCTTGCCGATTGACCAATTCACATGTAGATGCCAGGCCGTTTACATTGGCCGAACGGAGAGACAGCTTAACAAACGGGTGTTAGAACACATACCTCAATGGGTCAACAAGATACAACACACAGGAGATGATAGCCACGAGGAGCCGACACACCGGAAGCTCCCGGCGTCTTCAATCGGCAAGCACATTGTTGCCAGTCGCCATGTTGTGTCCAGAGAGACTGCATTTCGCGTGTTGTTTAGAACACAGAATACTCGCTTGTTAAAATTTGCAGAAGCAATTATGATCTATCAACGCAAGCCAGAATTGTGTAAACAGAAAGACATGTTAGTCAGCTTAAAATTACCGTGGTAGACAATCGACATTACTGTGCGAAATTGTGTATATTTCAACTTGAAGGATTTATCTAGTTAATTTCACGTAAGTTGTGTGAGTTCTGCAGTATGTACCTGACGAGATGCAGCGAAATATGCCAGGCAATAAATCGTGCAATCTATTGTTTGTGTCTTCGTTATTCAAATAGTGTAATAAATGAATATGGCTATAATAGTGTAAGACATGAATATGGCAATAATAGTGTAAGACATGAATACGGCTATAATAGTGTAAGACATGAATACGGCTATAATAGTGTAATACATGAATATGGCAATAATAGTGTAATACATGAATATGGCAATAATAGTGTAAGACAGGTCAGTCAGGTCTTAGTTCAGTCAGGTCTTAGTCAGATATGACTGAGCTACCGTATAACAGTAGACGGTACTACCTGGTCTCTGTTAGCGCCGAACGTTGGGCGACGCTTACCAAACCCGACACCCCACATTGTGCCAACGGCTTCGGGCGGAAGAGCGCAATTGGGAGGGTACAAGCCTTACCCTGGTGCGAGGAAATGAAAGCTAAAGACAAAATTGTCATGGCAGGGCAGACCAGGCCCTAAGCCTTGGTTGGCGACTGGTCTAGGATCGAAGCTCCGACAGGCGGACAGTTAGAGCATTGCTTTGCTGATCCGGCAGCTTCTGCAGCTTGTCTTGTTCCAGATGTAGGGGTGTCACCTTTCCTCTGGAGTGAACTAGGCGGGCCGAGAGAGGGATCATGCTGCATGGGCAACACATGATCTCTATATTTTAGCCCAGGCTTTGTGCTATGGAGAGGCAATAACTCCATCCCTGGTCTTAACTGGTCTCGGAATCAAAGCGAGAGGCAACTGTTACGGGTTATAAGTCCTTGTCAGTTGGCGTAGACATGGGGCGCCACGCGTTGCCTCTGACGGTGGGAGACACCTATAGGTGTCACTGATCAGCTACCGCCCGCCTCAAGCTGGGCAGCCCCCAGCCAATTGGGTGCTGATCCGCCACAGCCTGCCTGCTTCAATGGGTGCTTGGGGCTAGGACAAAATCTGAATCGCAGGCTGTAAAACCAATGCACCAGGTTCAAACAAAAATAAAAATAGAAACCTCAAGCTACGGCTTGCAACCTGGAACGTGAGAACCATGTGTCCAGGATTTTCCACTGACTTGACCAATATTGACGATGTGAGAAAAACGGCTGTGATTGATGCCGAACTCAATCGTCTTAACATTGATATTGCTGGCCTGCAGGAGACTCGCCTCGCCGAGGAAGGGTCACTCAGGGAAAACAACTACACCTTTTTCTGGAAGGGTAGAGGGCAGGCAGAAAAAAGGCAACACGGTGTGGGCTTTGCAGTGAAGAATTCGCTACTGGGAATGATTGAAATTCCAGCAGGAGGAAATGAAAGACTATTATCCCTGCGTTTGGCAACCTCTTTTGGGTTTGCCACCATTATTACTGCATATGCACCGACACTCGATTCCTCTGATGATGTGAAGGATTTGTTCTATGAGGAGTTAGACTCCGTGATCAAGGCAGTTCCAAAATCTGACTACATTTATATGCTCGGTGATTTCAATGCTCGTGTGGGCAAGGACTCAAGTTCATGGCCAGTGTGCCTTGGAAAATACAACATCGGTCGCATGAATGAAAATGGGCAAAGGCTGCTGGAGCATTGCACCAGTAATGACCTATGTATTACAAACTCTTTTTTTAAAACAAAAGAGATGCATAAGGTCACATGGAAACATCCAAGATCCGGCCATTGGCACCAGCTGGACTTCATCATCACACGGAGACAACATCTGAACCATATATCATTGACTCGTAGTTACCACAGTGCTGACTGTGATACGGATCATTCTTTGGTTGTTGCAAGGGTTAGACTGAGACCAAAGAGAATCTACAAAGCTAAACACAAATCTAGCCCCAGGATTAATATTATTAATACTCATGATCCTGAAAAGTGCTTTCAGTTTCAACAGCAACTTGAAGATGCTTTCACTGATACACCAGAAAATTGTACAGTAAATGAAAAGTGGGGTCAAATTAAGGAAACTCTTTATAAAACTGCCGTAGGGGTTTACGGCACTGTGGATCATAAGAGGCAGGACTGGTTTGCGGCCAACAGCGAGACTCTGCAGCCCCTGATTGATAAAAAGAAGAAAGCTCTCTTAAGAAACAAGGAAAGACCAACGCGTAACACTCTGAGTGAGCTAAGGCAAGCTAGGAAGGATGTGCAAAAGGCTGCCAGGCAGTGTGCAAATGATTATTGGATCAAGTTATGTGAGTCCATTCAAATCGCAAGTGATAAGGGAGACATAAGAAGCATGTATGAAGGAATAAAGAAAGCCTGTGGTCCAGTGATCAAAAGAAGTGCACCATTGAAAACCTTGACTGGAGAAGTCATCACTGATAAGAAACAGCAGATGGACAGATGGGTAGAGCACTATTTGGAGCTTTACTCAAGTGAGACCAAACTAGCGGATGATGCCCTCAACGCCATAGAGGCTCTACCAACTCTTGACCACCTGGACACACTTCCCACCATAACAGAAGTTAAGTGTGCTATAAATGAACTTGCATCTGGCAAGGCTCCAGGTAAGGATGGGATTCCAATAGAGGTTATCAGGAGTGGGCAAGACACACTCACTATACAGATCCACCAGCTAATAGAGCTATGCTGGCGTGAAGGACAAGTCCCACAGGATTTCAAAGATTCAAGCATCATAACACTGTACAAGAACAAGGGCGATCGGAGCGACTGCAACAACTATAGGGGTATCTCACTTCTGTGTATTGTTGGAAAAGTATTTGCCAGAATTGTTCTGCGCAGACTTCAAGTCCTAGGAGATCAAGTCTACCCCGAATCACAGTGTGGCTTTCGACAGAACCGGTCTACCACTGATATGATATTCTCATTGCGACAAATGCAAGAAAAATGCCGTGAACAGAATCAACCACTGTTTATTGCCTTCATCGACCTCACAAAGGCATTTGATTTGGTCAGTCGTGAGGGTCTGTTGAAGGCACTAAAGAAGATTGGCTGCCCACCAACTCTTCTGTCCATTGTGGAATCGTTCCACACAGGCATGAAGGGTATAATCAAGTTTGATGGTGCAACTTCTGAAGAATTTGAAATCAAGAGTGGAGTTAAGCAAGGTTGTGTACTAGCTCCCACCCTCTTTGGAATATACTTTTCACTTCTACTGAAATATGCATTTCGTGATCAGGATGGTGGTATATACATTCACTCACGCTCAGATGGCGGCCTCTACAATGCTCAGAGATTGAAGGCTAAGACCAAAATTAGGAGGGTACTGATCAGAGAGTTGCTTTTTGCAGATGATGCTGCAGTTACGACCCACTCTGAGGAAGAATTGCAATGTCTACTATCTGCATTCTCCAATGCTTGTTCTGAATTTGGTTTAACAATTAGCAAAAAGAAGACACAGATTATGTCACAAGGTGCACATGAGGTATCATCAATCTTTATTGACGACGCCGAACTAGAGATAGTAGACCATTTTACATATCTAGGATCAGTGGTAAATAGCAAATTATCCCTAGATCAGGAAATCAACATCCGGATTGGTAAGGCAGCAACAACAATGAACAGGTTAAGAAAAAGAGTCTGGGAGAACAGGAAGCTTACTGCCAAAACAAAAGTCCTTGTCTATCAAGCCTGTGTCCTTAGTACTCTTCTCTATGGCAGTGAAACCTGGACAACTTACTCACACCAAGAGAACAATTTAAACAGCTTTCATATGCGGTGTCTGCGAAGAATTCTTGGTATTAAGTGGCAAGACAAAATCACAAATACTGAAGTATTGGAAAGATCAGGTTGTGTGACAGTTTATTCCATGCTCAGTCTTCGTAGACTTAGATGGATAGGACATCTTAGGAGGATGGATGATGGTAGAATACCAAAGGATATCTTTTTTGCTGAATTACAGATGGGTAAGAGATCTCAGGGTCGGCCTCTACTACGATACAAAGATGTGTGTAAGCGGGACATGATTGATACAGGCATTGATAATGCACATTGGGAGCAAGTCGCCGCTGAACGTGTTGCATGGAGGGCAAATATCAGAAATGGAATAAAGTCAAAGGAGAAAATTATTGCAGAAAAGTCACACACCAAGCGTTTGAGACGTAAGATGGTGCATGATGGTGGAAATGACCACGTGTTCACATGCACCCACTGTGAACGGACATTTACAGCGCAAATTGGCCTTATCAGTCACACTCGCTACCGCCATAGTTAAAAGTTATTATGCCTTTTTAAAGCACAAACTATCGTCTGTCAAGACGGCAAGGTGCCAATGGAAAAGTGTAAGACATGAATATGGCTATAATAGTGTAAAACATGAATATGGAAATAATAGTGTAAGACATGAATATGGCAATAATAGTGTAAGACATGAATATGCAATAATAGTGTAATACATGAATGTGGCAGTAATAGTGTAATACATTAATATGGCTATAATAGTGTAATACATGAATATGGCAATAATAGTGTAATACATAAATATGGCGTTAAAAGTGTAATACATGAATATGGCGATAAAGTTGTAAGAGATGTAGATGGAGATAATATTGTAAGAAATGTAGATGTAGATAATAGTGTTACAGATGTAGATGAAGGTAACAGTATCCGAGATGTAGATAGCGGTAATAATGTCAGAGATCTAGACCTCAAACACGCTATTTGAAGCACTGGAGTCATTCTCATGTTACAACTACGGAAGAAATATACCAGTTAAACACACCATCTTCTTCTTCTGCGTTAATCAGGAGTTTTGTTGGGTTTTTTTTGGACGTGATTGTGTTGTGCCTGTTTACAACAGAGCTGCGTTCTTGCGCCGTTTGGCCTAAAAATCCGACTTATTCGGGCATTTGTTGACCGGGTTAACCTTCCCGGGGCGTGGCATTCCATTTGGACAGAAGGATGATATATCGCCATGCTAGGGTCACTGCACTATTTGTGTTGTTTCGTGGTATCTTCCTTAATTTCAATGCATAGGGAGCGGAACTGTACATTACAATACTTGTTTATATGATTGTGTACCATGCTTAGTCCAAACCAACATTTTTGTTGCACTGATTAACATTGTCCCTGCAACAATGGCAAACCTATTGATTTCAATGACAAGCAATATCGCTTGTAGAGAAAATGAACTGTGTAAAAATGTTTAACTTAATTAACTCTTACAAGGCCAGAGACCACAAGCTGGGGTTCATATTTCCAAATCTACGTAATGATAGGTCTGTGATTGTCATAATAAGGGTTACCTAATCCGTTGTCTCAATTCTTTTTGGCCTGTTTATAATTACATACATTGTTTACATAAGGATCTATGACATCAATACCATTTTTTTTTGGGGGGGGGGGGGAGTGTGACGAAACCAATCCTTGAACTATGATTGTACTTGGTAATTTAAAGACAAAGGCAAAATCGTGCACCAAACATTGAAAACCATTTATGTCGTTTAAGAGTTGAAGTGTTTTTTTTTTTTTTTTGCGGAGTGGGGGGGGGGGGGGGTCGTTTTTCATATAAACCACTGTTAAACATACATCTATCATTATGTGTTACAAGACGTTAAGATAGATCAAATTCAACTGACAAGTCACGTCTGCTTATTGGTCGTTATGTGTCCAACAGCTAATTAAAAACAAATACATACTAATGTCTATAATATGTGTGATGTAACTAATACATACTGACACATAAAAGATGTGAATTGCAACGAGTAAAAAGAGTGTTGAGGTGCTACATAGAACCTGTACAGTTGTGTGCATGTGAAACGAGGACAATGAGCAGACAACCTGAAAATCATGGTGGAGGTGTGGTTTCTGAGGAAAATGCAAAGAATACCTAGGACAGACAGAAAAAACTATTGAGCAAGTCCTGCAAGAAGCAAATGAGAAATTGTTCGTAAGACAGTAAACATTTTGTGGGACACGCTATAAGAAGAAATAAATTAATGAAATAAATTGGTGACAACAGGCAAGATTGAGGGGGGAAAGTACAATGGGAAGGCAGAGAAGTAAATATTTGGATGGCTTGGCCGAGAAAAGAACACGGAGCTGATGTACGACTCTGGTGATCGTGCGAGATTGCGAAACATGACCGCCCACGCTTTATCGGCATGACACATGATGATGTAACTAATCACCATTTTAGGCCACATTTAAAGGCACAACACTCTTATAAAAGCTTTACTAAAGAAACTAGTATGGTATAGTCCCTCTTTGGATAACAATCTCCTTTAAATTAATATCCGAATTGTGGCTAACTCGGTCATAGGATTATTAATCTGAGATAAGCGATGGGCCCTAATATAACCTCTTATGAGGTCGGGCGGGCTAGGGGTAATGGTATAAAGGGTGGATGACAAGTTTCAGCAGGGGAGCAAGGGGTAGGCAGTGGTACAAGTGGGAAGATAATGTCAGGAAATGGGTGAACAGCGAACCAAGGCGAAAGATAGAGAGTGATGGAGATTCATTGTCGCCAACCTTCACTGTGGAGGCGGCCCCCAACTAACTGATTGTTAATTGGTTGTAGTTGTCATCAGAATCGATGCTTCTAGTGCGAACAATGAGCAAGGGGATCAAGAGGGTATAAGTATATGTGTTCATGCAACTGCTGATTACAGTCAGGCAAATCACGGCTAACATTGAGCAAGAAGATGAAAGGGGACTATTCATCACATATAAATACTGATTAAGTTCAGGCAAATCACTGCTAACATTGAGCAAGATTATCAACGGGGACTATTCATCACATATAAATACTGATTAAGTTCAGGCAAATCACTGCTAACATTGAGCAAGATTATCAACGGGGACTATTCATCACATATAAATACTGATTAAGTTCAGGCAAATCACTGCTAACATTGAGCAAGATTATCAACGGGGACTATTCATCACATATAAATACTGATTAAGTTCAGGGAAATCACTGCTAACATTGAGCAAGATTATCTACGGGAAGTATTCATCACATATAAATACTGATTAAGTTCAGGCAAATCACTGCTAAGATTGAGCAAGATGATCAAGACGGGATGTTTTTGATGTAACTAGTGATTAAATTCCTGAAAATACTACTTAGCAAAACAATCAAATTGGACTGTTTAATGTACTCATTAAATTCATGAGCTAACCGCTAACAGGGAGTGAGAGAGATGCTCAAGAGAGAAAATGCAGTTAAAATACTCATTAAATTCAGGCGAATTTACTGCTAGCAATGAGCAATATTATCAAGTAGGAATGTGTATTTCATAAAGAAATTCATGAAACAGGGGAAACAAGACGAGATGAAATTCGACAAATTTACTGTGTCTGGAAAATGTGGCAGTACCACAACTTTGCAGCCGCCAACAAGCTTAATCGTCAATAATTAATGCCGACGTTTTCCATTGTCTTCCGCATGAACTCACACGATTTACATACTACGAGAGCGAGTCAATAAGTAAATCACACATTTCTGTGGGATGGCAGATAAATGTAGTTGGTGTTTTCTACAGGTGTCATTCCATCCATCCATCATGTGCCATGTCGGTAAGCGTGGGAGGTCATGTTCTGCCATCTCACTCGATCAACAGAGTCGTGGATCAGTTCCGTGTTTCTGTCTCGACCATGCCACAAGGCCAAGCCATCCAGATACTTGTTTCTAGGTCTTCCCCTTGGTCTGTTCCCCTCAATCTTACCAGTTGTCACCAAGTTCTCCAAATCATTTCTTCTCATAACATGCCCAAAAAATTGTGACTGTCTACGTCTAATGTCTCTGATCAGTTTACGATCTTCATTTGTTTCTTGAAGGACTTGTTCATTGGTCTTTCTGGCTGTCCATGGTATTCTTTGCATTTTCCTCAGAAACCACATTTCTACAGCCATCAGATGTTTTTCAGCCTGGCTGCTCATTGTCCAAGCTACACATCCATATAAAAGTATAGGTTCTATGTAGCATCTCAACACTCTTTTTCTCGTTTCAATTGACATCTTTTTATTGGTCAGTATGTTTTTCATCTTGCTAAAGGCTACTTTTGCCATGGCGATCCTTGTTCTAATCTCTTCAAGGCATCGCCCATCAGATGTTATTACTGTTCCGAGATAATTGTACCTATTCACTTGTTGAAGAATATTCCCATTTACTTGTATATTACACTGTGGTATTTCGTTCTTCCTAGTGACGACCATAATCTGTGTCAGTTTACAATTTAATTCTAACCCTTGTTGTTCACTGTGGGTAACAACCGCATCTACTAAATTTTGCAGGTCCTGTTCATTGTCTGCAATCAAGACTGTATCATCTGCATATCTAATGTTATTGATGCATCGTCCCCCAATGTTGATTCCTTCCATATTTTCAATATTTCTGAAAATATTTTCACTGTACAGGGAAAACAGATCTGGAGACATTACACATCCCTGTCTCACACCTCTCTTAATAGGCTGTTCTAATATAACAATGTTGTCATTAGGTGACAACAATATCGAACTTTATATTCCTGTTCGTCAGGTGGCGCTAGGTGTCTCATGCGCATGCGCAGCGCATAAACAAAATGGCGACTGTATTTACGGAGTGTACAACCAAAGAGCAACGTCCTGTTTTGCATTTTTTTTTGTGTGTGGGTAAAAGGACTGCCTGCAAAGGACATTCAAAAGGAAATTATTCCTGTTTATGCTGACAAATGTTTGTCCAGAAAAGCGGTGCATAGCTGGGTAGAAAACATCCTTCTTCGCCTTGTGTCCAAAAATTCAAGGTTACGTCATCAGCAGGGAAGGTTATGCTGATAGTGTTCTGGGATTGTCAAGGAGTGCTTTTAAAAAATTTCAAGAAGAAAGTTACTAGAGGAGTGTTGCGTCTTCGTGACAATGTCAGACCACATACGGCCCGATTAACTCAGGAGAAAATTAACCAACTAAGGTGGGAAGTTCTGGAACATCCACCTTACAGCCCCGACTTAGTCCCTGGCGAGTTCAACCTTTTTGGTCCACTGAAAACCCACTTTGGCGGGAGACATTTCGCGAATGACGCCGAAGTTGAATGTGAAGTGAAAACGTGGTTTAGAAAATAGCACGCAGTTCTATGCAGTTGATTTTGGGAGGACTGATAAAACGATGGAATAATAGCATCAATGTTAGTGGAAATTATGTTGAAAAATAAAGGGACAATGTATGTATAAAAATAAACTGGTTTCAAGTTGTTTTCATATTTAGTTATTTTTCCCCACAGACATTTGTGACTTACTTATTGACTTTTCTCGTATAACCAGCATACGGTTTAAAGCGTTTCATACTTTCTAGAATGTTTCAGCCAGGCATGATGTCTTCTGCTTGTAGTAACCAAGAGTGGCTAGAGACATTGATGGCTGATTGTGACTGACTCGTTGCGAATGTCAAGGACTATACTGGACTGCAGTCTCTATGACGGAACTATGGTTAGTTAACAAATCACCCAAAACAAAGACATCAACAATATAAACAATAATAATTTAAAAAGAAAACCCCACAACAACGAGAAAGAGACGGCAAGCTATACTAGAAAACCTTGGATGTTGCGACCAAAGTCTTCATCAGCTCACAAACAGCAAAATAACACTGACACAACTACGTTAAAAACACTAGACGAAGTCACACACACACACACACACACACACATATATATATATATATATATATGTGTGTGTGTGTGTGTGTGACCATTTAGTTAATACGCTTCGTCTATCAAGCAATAATAATATACATACACAAAATTACTATTTATCTAGATGTATTGGTACAGCTGACAATGTAAATGTGACAAAAGTACACTTTAAAACCAATCTAAATAACGAATGTGGATGGGTTACGACCTTGTCACGCGGAGCACTAAAGAAGATGTGATTTGAGAGACACTGACCATTGCCTTTCGGCGCACTGTAAAAGATGTGATCTAAGAGAGTTTGACTATTGTCATACGCACTCTACTTCAGAGAATTTAAGTTCCGGCACCAAACATTGCAGATGTAGTATTACGGGATAAAAGAACTATACACAGCTCACTGTTAGCATAGAATGGGTATAGATATACAATAGTTGCATGCCATTTTGCAGGACGCCTCAACCAAGCCCAGTATTTGTGAATTTTTGGCAGTTTTACATTAAATTGTATGCTTTCTGAACGTCCGACGCTCAGACCATTGTTAAAATCAGCGCAAAATGGTATGCTTTCACATCATAAGCTGCTCGTTTCGAGCCGAGTATGTCAGTATTGTGAAACTGCCTTCAAAATCACTAAATCAGACTTATCGTTTTCATGGAACATCAAATGTCAAAACTCCATATAGTCTTCTATAGAAATACCTCATTTCCACTGTAATTGTTGGTTCAATTTATTACTTCTAAAACAATACGACTCCGAGGAACACTCCAGTAGTGTAAGTACTTGCAGCACCGTGTGCACAGCGTTGATTATATGCCAACAAAGATAATGAAGAAGAAGAAGAAGAAGAAGAAGAAGAAGAAGAAGAAGAAGAAGAAGAAGAAGAAGAAGAAGAAGAAGAAGAAGAAGAAGGAGGAGGAGGGAGGGGGAACAATGTGACAAGAATAGGGAGCAGGAGTAGGAGAGGAAGAAGAAAACGAAGAAGAAGAAGCAGAAGACGAAGATGAAGAAATAGGCTCAACAACACAAACCGGAGAATAATACTGTTTGTTTATGTATTTAATACGAGATTAATCATTAGTGATTCAAGTTACATCTGTGCTTCATTTGTCGACATAGATCGCTGTGTATTTAATATGCACATCTCGATAAGAAATAACACTTATTTATCTCCAATTGCCTTTATTTTTTTACTTCCACAGCGGGTGGCTACTGAAATATTGTAATGTGTTTATTATTTGCGAAAAATAGATTGTAACTGTACTGGGTTCCTAGTAAAGCGAGTCCTCTACACTCTACTGAACGTAATCACCTATCTTCATTTAACCAATACTCTTCCTTTAAAATAAGGAATACTAAAAATCAACAAATACTCTTCCTGTCCGTGTGTTTGTTTGCTTGAATTTTTGGCACATACTTGTCGAAGTTCTCATTTGTCGTTAGCTCGCTTTGGGAGCTCAAGCGGAGTCCATACGCCAGCTACACTTCTAGTGCATGGCACTGGATTTTGCCTGTGGATTAACTTTCCCTATTACCAGTGTCCCTCGCCATCTACTTCGACTTCAGAGGTACTTGTAATTTACGTCCCCAAGTCAAGGACTAGAATTATAGTCTAACTGACCGTGTAGGGGTTGAACCCGCTTTCTAAGCATCAGCACACCGGAACTGTAAGAGGGAACGCTCGTATCAATTCTGCCATGCTGATGACCAATTTAGCGAAGTAATTCACTATATATTTTTTAATGTTTTACCCACTAGTTCCCTAGACAATTTTGTTGTGTGTATAACTGACTAGTTCTCTAGACATTTTGTTGTATGTTTAACTAATTCCCGAGACATTTATTTGCTGCATGCAATCCTAATTCCCAAGACATGTTTCTTGCATGTATAACCAACTAGTTCTCGAGACACTTTTTGTTGTGTGCATAACTAACTACTTTCCTGCATATTCTTTGTTATGTGCATAATTAACTAGTTTTGTAAAAAGTTTTTATTGTGTGTTTAACTAACTAGTTTCCTAAACATTTGTTGTTGTTGTGTATAAATAACTAGTTTCCTAAACATTTGTTGTTGTTCTGTATAACTAACTAGTTTCCTAAACATTTGTTGTTGTTGTGTATAAATAACTAGTTTCCTAAACATTTGTTGATGTTGTGTATAACTAACTAGTTTCCTAGTCATTTTGTTTTGTGCATAACAAACTAGTTTCCTAGTCATTTTTTGTTGTGTACATAACTAGTTTCCTAGACACGTTTTGCTGCTTGTATAACTAACTAGTTTCCCAGACATTTTGTGTTATGTGTATAACTAACTAGTTTCTTGGACAGTTTTTGTTGTGTATAGTATAACTAACTAGTTTCCTACACATTTTGTGTTGTGTGAATAACTAACTAGTTTCCTAGACATCTTCTGTCGTGTGTATAACTAACTGGTTTCCTACACATTGTGTGTTGTGTGTATGACTAACTAGTTTCCTAGACATTTTGTGTTGTGTGTAGTATAACAAACTAGTTTCCTAGATATTGTGTGTTGTGTGTATGACTAACTAGTTTCCTACACATTTTGTGTTGTGTGTATGACTAACTAGTTTCCTAGACATTTTGTGTTGTGTGTAGTATAACAAACTAGTTTCCTAGACATCTTCTGTTGTGTGTATAAGTAAATAGTTTCCTAGACATTGTGAGTTCTGTATATAACTAATATAACTAACTAGTTTCCTAGACATCATCTGTTGTGTGTATAACTAACGAGTTTCCTAGACATATTCTGTTGTGTGTATAAGTAAATAGTGTCCTAGACATATTCTTTTGTGTGTAACACTAGCTAGTTTCCTAGACATTTTGTGTTGTGTGTGCATAACTAACTAGTTTCCTAGACATTTTTTGTGTGTGCATAACTAACTAGTTTCCTAGACATTTTTTGTGTGTGTGCATACCCAGCTAGTTCCCAGAACATTGTTTTTATCACATGCATAGCTAACTAATTCCCGATTTATTTGTGTTGCATGTTTCATTAACTAGTTTCCGACATATTTTTTGTTGCTAGTTCCCGACATAATTTTGTTGCATGTTAAGAAACCAAATGTTGAATTTTATTTCTGATTGCCCAACTAACTAGTTCCAAGACATATTTATTACATGTTTAACTATTTAGTCCAGGCAAATGTTTATTACATAATTTACGAAGTCCGACATCTTTTCAGTTTCACGTTAATCTATCTGCATCCCGACATATTCTTGATACATGTCTTGTTGGATCACAATACAAGTTAAGTTGTATGTTCGATTAATTAGTTTCTGCCATAGTTTTGTTACATGTTTAGCTAATAACATCTTGCCATTTTTGTTACATGTTGGTGTAACTAATTCCTACTATTTTCTGTTATATGTAATAGCTAATAGCATCTTGCCACATGTTTGTTACATGTTGATGTAACTAGTTCCTGTCGAAATTTTGTTACATGTTGAATTAACTAGTTACTGCCATATATTTGTTACATGTTTAGCTAATAACAGCTTGCACATTTTTGTTACATGTTGATCCAACTAGTTCCTATCATTTTCTGTTACATGTTTCGATAATGACATCTTGCCACATTTCTGTTACATGTTGATTTAACTAACTCCTTCCAGATTTCTGTGACATGATAAGCTAACAACATCTTGCAACATTACATGTTGGTGTAACTAATTCCTACCTTTTTCTGTTACACGTTGAACTAATATCATCTTGCCACAAATTTGTTACATGTTGATGTAACTAGTCCCAGTCGAAACTTTGTGACATGTTTAGTTAACTTATTCTTTTCATATATTATTTTTGCTACATGGTGAACCAACCAGTTCCTGTAGACATGATTGTTCCGTGTTTAATTAAATTGTTCTCTGTCATTTTTGTTTGCTTAGATATTTAACTAATTAGTTCCTGACATCGTTATTTTTACGTGTTTAATTAACTAGTTCCTGCCACATTTTATTGCTTTCTTAATTTAACTATTTCATGGAACATTTTTACTCCGAGGTTAATTAATTAGTTCCTGTTACATTTTAATAAATGATTAATTAACTAAGCCCTGTATATTTTATTAACTAATTGATTAACTAATTTCTTTATATATTATTAATTGACAGATTGACTAGCCCCCGTATATTTTATTGAATGGTTAATTAACTAGCTTCTGTATATTTTATTAAATGGTTAATTAACTAGTTTCTGTATAATTGATTAACTAGTTCACTTATATATTATTACATGATTGATTAACTAGTTTCGTATATTTTATGTAATGATTAATTAACTAGTTCCTGTCACATTCTGTAATATTTTTAACTAACTAGTTCCTAGGCATATTTGTTACATATTTTAACTTACTTCATGAGACGGCAACTTTTATACGCTAAAATAACTAGTTCGCGAATCCATTTTTGTTATTCTTTTAACCATGTTTTTGTTATCATGTTTTACACCCCCCAGCCCCCCACCCCCCACTAAAAAAAAAAAAAAAACATTCAAAATAAAATGTTTTCTTATATGCATCTGTCATACATTTAAATTATTTCCGCTATGTTCTTGTTTCTTGTTTAATTAACTGCCTTTGCTTTCTTATTCTCTATTTAATTAATTCCAGACACATTTTTGTTCTATGAAAAATCCTTCTTCTGTATTTAGCAAATTTCTGACACATTCTTACTCTTGCTTTGTGTTTTAATTAATTCTCGAAACGTTCTTTTTCTGTGTTTAACTAACTACCTATACGGTTTTGTTCTGTATTTAATTCATTATACATTCATGTAATGTGTAATTCTCCACGTGTTCTGTGTTAAATAATTTCCTATACTTTCATGTTCTGCGTTTAACTATTATCCAATACGATTTTATTTATGTGTGTTCTGCTAATGTGTTCTAGTTCTGTGCGTAACTAATTTCTGGTACGTTCTTGTTTATTTAAACTAATTTCCGATACGTTGTTATTTATTTGTGTAACTAATTGCTGATGTGTTCTTGTTCTGTGTGTAACTTACTGCTGATGCGTTTTTGTTCTGTGTTTAACCAATACCTGATATCTTTTTGTTCTGTGTGTAAGCTATTGTTGATGCGTTATTGTTCTGTGTTTTAACTAATCTCGGATACGTTCTTGTTCTATGTTTAACTAATCTCGGATACGTTCTTGTTCTGTGCTTTAACTAATCTCGGATACGTTCTTGTTCTGTGCTTTAACTAATCTCGGATACGTTCTTGTTCTGTGTTTAACTAATACCCGATTCGTTCTTGTTCTATGTTTAACTAATACCCGATTCGTTCTTGTTCTATGTTTAACTAATCTCGGATACATTCTTGTTCTATGTTTAACTAATCTCGGATACGAATTTGTTCTATGTTTAACTAATCTCGGATACGTTCTTGTTCTGTGTTTAACTAATACCCGATTCGTTCTTGTTCTATGTTTAACTAATACCCGATTCGTTCTTGTTCTATGTTTAACTAATCTCGGATACATTCTTGTTCTATGTTTAACTAATCTCGGATACGTTCTTGTTCTATGTTTAACTAATCTCGGATACATTCTTGTTCTATGTTTAACTAATCTCGGATACGTTCTTGTTCTATGTTTAACTAATCTCGGATACGTTCTTGTTCTGTGCTTCAACTAATCTCGGATATGTTCTTGTTCTATGTTTAACTAATCTCGGATACGTTCTTGTTCTATGTTTAACTAAACTCGGATATGTTCTTGTTCTATGTTTAACTAATACCCGATTCGTTCTTGTTCTATGTTTCACTAACCTCGGATACGTTCTTGTTCTATGCTTTAACTAATCTCGGATACGTTCTTGTTCTGTGCTTTAACTAATCTCGGATACGTTCTTGTTCTATGTTTAACTAATCTCGGATACGTTCTTGTTCTATGTTTAACTAATACCCGATTCGTCCTTGTTCTATGTTTCACTAACCTTGGATACGTTCTTGTTCTATGTTTAACTCATCTCGGATACGTTCTTGCTCTGTACTTTACCTAATCTCGGATACGTTCTTGCTCTGTGCTTTAACTAATCTCGGATACGTTCTTGCTCTGTGCTTTAATTAATCTCGGATACGTTCTTGTTCTGTGCTTTAACTAATACCCGATTCATTCTTGTTCTGTAGGTAATTACTTCATACAGTAATTGTGCTTCACGGGTATTCGCAGTCAGCGACTGTGGTTTGTTGTTGACAAACTACCTGTCAACATTGTAAACACAACCACAGCCCACACAAACTGACGCGATACACATTGTTTCGTCTCCACATAATTAATGAGTGTATACGAATCGCGTCGACACTGGTGATTTTTTACTATTAGATTAGTAATAGATTCATTAACCAAAATATTATTACTTGAATAAATATGTTTACTATGAAATTATTATTTGTAAGGATGTATTAACAAGGCTATCTTTGTTTGCAAGGATATATTTACCATGAAATTGTTGTTTTCAGGGATATATTACCATGAAATTGTTTACATGAGATATATTTACCTGTTATTGTTGTTTACTGGGATATGTTTATCAGCTATTGCTGTTTACAGGGATATATTTACCAGTTATTGTTGTTTATATTATAAAGGCAGGTGGCCATGCTTTACATCTAAAGCTATACGAACTAATAATAAAAATCTGGAGGACAGAAGAATTACCCCATGACTGGAAAGAGTCATTATTGATACCTATCTTTAAGAAAGGAGACAAGTTCCAATGTGGAAATTATAGAGGAATATCACTACTGTCCACAAGCTATAAGATACTATCCGCAGTATTACTAAATAGACTAAAACCATATTCAGAAGACATATTAGGTGACTACCAGGCGGGTTTTAGACAAAACAGATCAACAATAGATCAGATATTTATCTTACGACAAATAGCCGAGAAACATTGGGAATATAAAAGAGATCTCCATAACATTTTTATGGATTTTAAAAAGGCTTATGATAGTGTCCATAGGAATAATCTATGGAATGCTATGCAGGAATTTGGAATACCAAGGAAGTTAATCAACATGACCAGACTATGCATGGAAGATACTTATATCATAGTAACATATAAAGGCAGGAAATCAGACCCCTTCCAAATAACATGTGGCTTGAAACAGGGTGATGCACTATCGCCGCTACTCTTCAATCTGGCTCTAGAGAAAGTTGTAAGGAAGATAAAGGAGGAATGTGATATTGGAGGAACATCCAAGCTGCTTGGTTATGCAGATGATTTAGATATTATAGGGCAAAGTGAACAAAAGACATTGGAAATATTGACTCACTTACAGGAAAAAGTCCAACAGATGGGGCTGGTTATCAACCAAGATAAGACAGAATATATGGTAATTTCAAGAGACGGAATGGCTAAAAACTCTTGCCACATACAAATAGATAATATGACCATTAAAAGAACGGAAACATACAAATACCTGGGTACAATCTTCAACTGCTCCAACATCATAAGGGAAGAAATACAAACTAGAATCAACTCTGGGAATAAGATATACTATGCACTACAACATCTACTAAAATCAAAGGCGCTATCTCGTAACACCAAAATCACAATATACAAAACACTGATCAGACCAGTTGTGCTGTATGGCTCTGAAACCTGGAGTACAACGAAAGGAGACGAAGCCTTGTTACAAACCTTTGAGAACAAAATTTTAAGACGCATCTTTGGACCCATTAGGGATACACAAAGTGGAGAGTGGAAAAGAAGAAGTAACAAAGACATTTATGATCTGTTTAAGTCCCCGCTAATCACTGGTATCATGAAGGCTAATAGACTACAATGGCTGGGGCATATAGAAAGAATGGAAGATAATAGGGAAACAAAACTCGCTTACACTCAGGAAATAAATGACCGTAGACCCCGAGGTAGACCAAGAAGACGGTGGAGAGATAATACATGTACAGACCTACAAGCACTTGGAATCAACGACTGGCAAGAGAAGGTCCACCAGAGAGACGAATGGAGACGGATTGTATTTGCAGCAAAGAACCTCAATGGCTCGGAAAGCTGAAGAAGAAGAAGAAGAAGCAGATTGTTGTTTATATGGCATATTGACTGCACACAATACAGTGTCAAACTGGGAAAATAGTTTGCACAATTCTTGAGAAAAGATTACGAACTACTATAGAACCCCAGCTAAGCGAAACACAACTTGGATTTAGGAAAAACAAAGGATGCATAGATGCCATTTTTGCGCTTAGACAACTTATAGAAAAATCAATCGAATTCAATGAAACACTCTACTTAGCCTTTGTCGACCAAGAAAAGGCATTTGATAGGGTAGATAGAAACAGATGGGATAGATGATAGAGTAGATGGGAGATCCTTAAACAATATGGAGTGAGTACACATCTAACAAACCTTTGTAGAAGTTTATACAACAACAGTGAATGCATAGTGAGAGCAACTGGAGGACACTCAGAACCCTTCACCATAAGATCTGGTGTACGACAAGGTTGTGTCCTGTCCCCTCTCTTGTTCATAACATATATAGACAACATATGTAAAGAAACCAGCCAAACAGAGACCGCAAGAACGCCGCATGACGAGAACACAGAAGAAGAAACACCTGCAAATTACAATATTAGAGAACTCTTGTTTGCAGACGACCAAGCACTATATCAAAATCAGAAGCTGAATTACAAGACCACATGAATAGTCTAAACGAAATGTGTAGGGAACATATAACATGAAAATGAGCGCAAGTAAAACAGAGGTAATGACTATAACTACAGAAGAGATTCCTGAGAAGAATACTCAATGTATCAAGAAGAGATAAGACCAGAAATGAAGAAATCAGGACTAAAGTAGGGGTTATAGCAGCGCCAGATTTTATTTAGGAGGCAGCAAGTCAAATGGTTTGGTCATGCAAGTAGGTTACCAATTAACAGTATACCACAAGAAGCAATGATGTACAGACTAGATGGAAGCAGAGTAAAAAGCCGACCACGTAAACAATGGACGGAGGGAATAACAGTCCAAGGGAGTATCGATACATGAAGCCCATAAGCGGGCACTCTCCCGCTGTTTATACTTCACCTCGACACCGCAAGGTACAAGAGGAACATGATGAGATGAGATGAGATTGAATCATCATCGTCATGTTCCATGCCGATAAGTGTGGGATGTTATGTTTCGTCATCTCACACGATCACTAGAGTCGTGGATCAGCTCCGTATTCTCGTCTCGACCATGCCATGCAGTCAAGCCATCCAAATATTTACTTCTCTGCCTTCTCCATGTTGTTTTCCTCTCAATCTTACCAGTTGTCACAAATTTCTCTAGTTTATTTCTTCTCATATCATGTCAAAAAAACTATCTACGTCTAATTTATCTAATCAGTTTACTGTTCTCAATCTTGCCCGTTGTCACCAAGTTCTTTAGTTTATTTCTTTTCATAACATGTCGAAAAATCTTGACTATCTTCGTCTAATTTCTCTAATCAGTTTACTGTTGTCATTTGCTTCTTGTAGAACTTGCTCATGAATGTTTCTGTCTGATCATGGTTTTCTTTGCATCTTCACCAGTAACAACATTTCCACTGCTATTAAATGTTTTTTTTTTCCAGCTTATCTGCTCATTGTCCACGCTTAACATTCATAAAAAAGTGCACAATCTATGTAGCACTTCAACACTATTTTCCTCGTTGCGAATGACATCCTTTATTGGTCAGTATGTTTTCTGTCTTGCAAACGACTTCCTTTGCCACATCGAATCTTGTTCTAATCTCTTCAAGGCACCTACCATCAGATGTTATATTGTTCCGAGATAGTTGTTTTTAATTATTAGTTGTACCGATTTTCTCGTTTAAGAATATCCCCATTTACCTTTATATTACATTGTGATACTTCTTTCTTCGTAGAGACGACAATAATCTCTGTCTTCATACAATTTAATTATAAACGTTGTTGTTGACTGTGTAACAACCGTATCTACTAAATGTTGCAGATCATGTTCGTTGTCTGCAATCAATACTGTATCATCTATATATGTAATGTTATTGATGTTATGCCGCCCCCCCCCCCCCCCCCCCCAAAGGCTATGCAAATCTTTCCCCATATCATAACAGTTGTGTGAGTCTTCTCTCTGTCAAAAGCATGATGTCCTGTGAATCTTTTCCTATCATGTAATATGAATATATGTATCTGGTAGTCTCATATCGGTCTTCCTGGCCAAGGGGTTAACGACATTGTTCGTAATCCCGTATATACACGTGGGGAAAACAGCAGCTGCGAGATTTGGCAGCGGATCGTGCCGCGCTGGTAACTTACGGGGGTATGTGAGCCGGTCGTTCAGGAAGCAATGGCAAACTACTGAACTTAAGACTTGCCTAGTACATCAACAGCAGCTGAAAAATGGTGGTGTTGACTGCAACGTCCTGCTAGGGACATGCAACATTAAAACAAAAAGTCTCATATCAAATACGGCTATTGGTGTGTCAACTGATATTCCTTTACACATTGTAGGACACGGTTTAATGAGATGAGTTAGCCAGCTCCCTTTCTAGTGATCTTTCCTATCTACAGTGTACCAAGAAAATTAGGAAAATTATCCGGTATTTATTGAAT
Organism: Cepaea nemoralis; assembly: GCA_014155875.1. Taxonomy (NCBI): domain Eukaryota; kingdom Metazoa; phylum Mollusca; class Gastropoda; order Stylommatophora; family Helicidae; genus Cepaea; species Cepaea nemoralis. The sequence goes on from JACEFZ010012910.1 coordinate 361,671, forward strand.
GGGGGTGGTTTGATCACAGACACCTAGTGTCGGGAACAGATTATATCAGTTTCGAGGATTGAACCTGGAGTAATGTCAAGCAAGCCAGAATACTAAACACTATACACCGCAGCTCTCTCTCTCTCTCTCTCTCTCTCTCTCTCTCTCTCTCTCTCTCTCTCTCTCTCTCTCTCTCTCTCTCTCTCTCTCTCTCTCTCTCTCTCTCTCTCTCTCTCTCTCTTTCTCTACATAAACCATAAACAAGATATTATTTCCAGATGTGTCAATGTGTTCTATGTATACGAAAATTATGGTCAGCACCGGTATAGTAATCAGGGGTATATTTACCAACAATATTTTATAGTGGTGTTATGTTATAAGAATTGTTCTTAGGACCGTGTTATATTGACAAGAATTATGTTTATACCAGTTCTATGTTGACAAACATTATGTTTATAAAAGTGTTATGTTGAGAAACATTTTATGTTTATAGCAGTGTTATGTTTATAAGAAAACTAATTGTAGTAGATTTATGTTGATAAGATTATTGTTGATAGCAGTGTTATGTTTATCATAATAATGTTTATACAATCTTATGTTTATAAGAGTATTGTTTCTAGAAGTGTTATATTGATAAGAATATTGATTATATAATATTTTGTTTTAATTGATTATATAATATTATGTTTATAAGAATATTGACTATAGCAGTGTTATGTTTATAAGAATATTGATGATATAATGTTATGTTTATAAGAGTATTGTTTGTCGAAGTGTTATGTTTATAAGAATATTGATTATAGCAGAGTTCTGTTCTTGTTGTTTTCTTTTTTTTTTAAATATAGGCAATAGTAGTATTATATTAACATTGTTATAAACACATAATGCTGTGTAATATTATATTATGATAATTATGTTGTTTATACCATAATTATGTTTGCAAGAGTAAGTAAGTTCATCGGAGAGTAAGAATATTGCATATAGTAATGTTCGGCGTACACAGTATATTAGATAGAAGTGTTATGTTTACACGAAATATTGTTATAGCAGCGTTATGATTAGCAAAATATTTCTGATAACGGTGTTTATTAGCATAAGTGTTTTTATATTCATATATGGTATTGGCAATCTTCACAGCAGTGTCCTGAACTGATCCAGTGCCAAACAAACAAGTAAAACAAACAAGTAAATTTGGACCAAAGATGGTGTCCAGTCAAATGAATAAGTATTAAAATGTTAATTTCCATTCAGTGAGCATTACAATTGTGGGGGATATCGAAACAAATAACCCGATGTCCCTGGTATGGCGAAGCATCATCCTTATATCCACATGAGAGTTTACATTTGACGATATATTATCCTTCAGCACTGAATCAGTTAACACAATATACTGAATAGCATGTTATGTTTACACAAAATGTTATAGCAGTGTTATGTTTACACAAAATATTATAGCAGTGCAATGTTTACACAAAATATTATAGCAGTGACATGTTTACACAAAGTGTTATAGCAGCGTTATGTTTGCATAAAATGTTATATCAGTGTTATGTTTACATAACACTTATAGCAGTGAAATTTTTACACAAAATGTTTTTATAGCAGAGTTATGTTTACACAAAATGGTATAGTAGTGTTATGTTTACACAAGATGTTATAGCAGTGTTATGTTTACACATAATGTTATAGCAGTGTTATGTTTACACAAGATGTTATAGCAGTGTTATGTTTACACATAATGTTATAGCAGTGTTATGTTTACACAAAATGTTACAGCAGTGTTATATTTACACAAAATGTTGTTATAGCAGTGTTACTTATTCAAAATGTTGTTGTAGCAGTCTTATGTTTACAAAAAATGTTATAGAAGTGTTATGTTTACACAAAATGTTACAGCAGTGTTATGTTTACACAAACTGTGGTTATAGCAAACTATCCCGTATAATGGTGAGTATTAGCAAGAAGGGTGTTTATTACAGTTAACATTGACAAGGGTAACTTCGTAGCAGTGTCGTTAACAAAAATATTGTTTATTCTTGTGTTATCAGTGAAGGGTGATGTTTATAGAAGTCTTCTGTTGAGACGATTGATGTATGTAGTAGTAGTGTTCTGTTGAGTAGTATTGTGTTTTAAGCACTGTTATGTTGAGTATAAGTCTGTTTAAAGGTTTATGTTGAAAGAAATGTTTATAGGAATAGGAGGATTATTTTGCGCGGATGTTTATGTTATGAACTATGTGTATCCCCGGGAAGGTTAACCCGGTCAACAAATGCCCGCAGAAGTCGGATGTGTCGGCCTAACGGCGCAAGAACGCAGCTCTGCTGTAAACAGGCACAACGCAATCACGTCCGAAAAAAAACTCCGGATGAACGAAGAAGAAGAAGAAGAACTATGTGTATATTACTGTTATTTTGAGAAGAATGTTTATAGCAATGTTATGATGAGAAGAAATGCATTTATAGCAATGTTATGTTGAGAAGAAAAAGTATGTTTACAGCAATGTTATGTTGAGAAGAAATATGTTTTTATCAATGTTATGTTGAGAAGAAATACGTTTAAATGAAAGACATGTTAAAAAGAATTATTTTTACAACAACGTTATGTTGAGAAAAAATGTTTATAGCAATGTTATGCTGAAATTAAATATATTCATACCAACGTGTTGAGACGAAATATATTTATAACAGAGCTTTGCCTGATGATAATGACGCCTGTAGCAGTGTTGTATTGAAAATAAAAGTGTAGTTAGCACGTACATGTTTAAATTCTTGGCGAAATATTTTTGATTCTGTTGTGTTGTGGTCGAACACTTATTAATATTGTTTTCTTATTGTGGAGTTTATCACTGCAAAGTTATTTCTAACAAATAATCCACTTGTTTGAGGTAGTTGACAAGACTGTACTCATCGCACTAATAATAATAATACAATACTGCTAATAGATGTATTTTATTAATATTGTTAAATGACTAAAAACTGTGTTATATTAAATTATAATAATTGTTGATAGCAGTGGTATCATAAATTAGGATTATTATTTTATTTACAGCAGTGCTATGTTTGTAAGATTATGTTCATAGGATAGTAAGAATACTATGTATCCCAAATAAATTATTTGCAAGAATGTTATACATAACATAGAAAAAAACATTATCACACATGTAAATAGTCTACGAGCATGTTGCGGCAGCGGTAGTTAGAATACTTATGGCAAGAATATTGCTTTAAACAATGGTTGTTTCAATGATGTTAACGATCGCTTGAAATATAAGATAATATACGAATGTGTACGAAAAATGTCGCGATTTAACGGACAGCAACATTTCAGTTGAACCTATGAACATTCGTAAACAACCGTAAGCGACTGACAGCACAAAATTCATGCAGTTGAACAAAGAACTGAACGCAAGAAGTAGCTCAAGTAGATTGTTCAAATATCACAAAAACTAAAAGTGTTGAAAATAGACAAAGTGAACAGAAATGATTGACGATGCCATTGATTGAATAAGTTAATAAATTAATTTTATCACGGGATGTTTGATGACAACCGGTATTTCATGAGTTTAAATAAACCGTTTTGAGTTAACGCATCATCACACGTTCGGGATTCAAGTCAAATTGTACCGAAATATTGTTATATTTTGGTAAAATGTTTACATTAGTAAATTATAACAGATAATAATGTTATCTTATTTCTCGTGTCCGGATGTATGCTGTAAGTTAAGTTACGAAAATACTTCATCGTTATGGTAGTGACGTACTTTGCTGATCGTTACTGAAAGAAATAGTTCTAGCGCAAAGTGACAGAGTGTATTAGACAGGAAAGCAATGCAATTATTATACTGTAATTTATTTTTCGTACAAGGATATTTGAATGTAAAATCATATGACTTACCCACAATCCCCATCCATGGATAAAAGGGTGCCTGCTGGTCGGGCGATGATGTCGCTGACTGGCTCTGGTTTTGTTGCTGTGCGGATTGTTGCTGTTGTTGTTGTTGTTGTGGAGATATATCATCACTTACAGCTTTAGGACTCAACGAGCATGAACTTAAAGTGTTGGCTTCCCCTGGACTTCCGAATGGGCTTTGTTGACTTATAGATGGCGATGGTGTTGAGATGTGACTTTGGCTTTGTCCAGGCCAGTCTAGAGTTGGACCATATCCGCTGATGTATCCGTTCTGAAGTCGCTGTTGCGTGTGGTTGTTGGTAGCTCCGTTGATTGTGCTAACTGAATTGTTGTTGTTTGTGCTAGCACTGATTGTTGTGTTGGTAACAGATGGATGTTGGTTGCTGGTGCTGTTGTTGCTGTGGTGGCTGTTGTGATGTGCGGTTGGCTGTTGAGAGTGATGCTGCTGTTGCTGGCTGGTGGCCGTGTGGTGGCTGTTGGATAAAACGAGTGAATGATGATGCTGTGAGTGAGCGTTGAGCAACGGTGGTGTATCGGATCCTGGTCGGCTACTGGTGGATGTCGTGTTGTTGATGATGTTTGTATTGTTGCTGGCGGCCACCATACCGTTGGGGATGGCGTTAGAGCCCGTTGAATGGTGCAGACCATGATGATGGTGGGCGTACGGCGACGACGACGATGACGACGGAGAGCTGTGTTTGTTGTTGTTATATTTGTCGTGGGCCAAAGCCGTGTGGTGACCCGACGAGTTGTGAGAATGCGCTGGAGTTATCGGGTACCCTGGTGCAGCTGTGACATCATTTGGAGATCCAAGACTTCCGTGATGTCCCCCAACCGGGCTCACCCCGGGGTATGGGTTCGAATGCAGAAAACTGGAGGACTTCTGAGCATGGTACGAACTATACGGTGATGCACATGACTCCGATAAACCTGACATGCCAGATGGGTGACTAGAAGTACCGCCAGCACAAACGACACCACCATAGCCTCCGGATGAAGTTGTTTGGTATCCACCAAAATGGTCGGAAAATCGCGAAGAATAGAGTCCGTAGTTAGTGGTCGTAGAAGAGCCATAACCGTTAGGAACGTAATGGCTTTCGGGTGAATATTGCGGCAGAAAGGAAGCCGCGAAGTAGGAATTCATGACCGTTTGGATATATGATCGAAGCACTATCCTAGCTTCATGACCCTGGGCCCGGGATATGTGATTTGTGAGGGCCCTAACTCACGACTAGACCTGAATAAATCACCCATGGAAAATGAGATGCAGTGATGTCACACGGCGACCAATGAAAATCCTCGTTGCAAGGCGTATGTTGGGCGCGCGACTCGACACAAACCCAGCCCCCAAGATTTCCAGGCCGGCCACTGCGTTCTGGGGCTGCAGTATCGACTAGACAAACCCGTGCTGTAGTCGAACCGGGGCTAGACTTTGTAGTTTGCGCGGCCTCTGCCGTCAGTCTGTCGGTGTGGTAGGCACAGTGCTATTTTAAACCTGTTATTTTTATTCCCCTTTTTCTTCCTGAATCGGCATTTCAAACGTGGATAAATATGCGTACGCTTTTAAATAAGCCACAGCTTGGCAATCTCGCTCATCTATTCATTCATCTACACCAGTTCTTGTACTAACACGAGAATTACCATTTCCCTTTAGCAGAGGTACTTACAATTCTTGTTTTTGCGCTCTAATTCTAGAGAGCAAACGTAGGCCTTGACCGCTGATGAAAATCAGCCTACCATTTGCGAAAAGAAAATAAACACAAGGTTTCTAAATGTAGATGTTCAGGAATGAAGAGGCTAGTTAATAAGTATACTTAACTGATTCAATGTCAAACAACAAGTATATTTGGACCAAACGTGGTACAAAACCAAATTAACAAGTATTGTAATATACATTTCTGTTCATTATGGAAGATACAAAGAAACAACAAATAACACGATTACCCTAGTCTGGCGATATATTGTCCTTCTGTTCAAATGGGATGTCACATTTAGCGACATATTATCCTCCGGCACTTCGGAATCAGTTAATTTAGTAAGTCGTTTAAAAATTGCAATGAAAATAGGCTCGGCTCAAAACCCGGTCAGTTAGACTTCAACAATGAATTATATAGGGTGTATTGTTGATGACTCAGTGTTTGAAAATGTTGCCGGTCCAAGTTTTGTATTCACCCTCTGTAAAGTTCATGCAGCATAACAGGTAAATACAAAACTTGTACCAGCAATATTTTCAAACACTGCATAGTCATAAAAAATACACTCTGTAGCTCATAAAACAACGGTAAACTACTGAAAACAACATTGCCACCCTGGGGTTGGTGACAACGTCCTGCAATGTAAACAAAAATTGTAGATGAAATTCAAATAAGCTACCGGAAGCAGTAGATGGTATTTTTGGGCCGAAGTGCCAGTAACGTTTATTGCGTTACATTCTTCTCCACTCAGTCAATGGTATGCATTCAAACCTCAGGACATGTATTACTGTCAACAATTTATTCTTTGATATAACAGATTATAACAGCTTCTACGTGAGACCGAGAGTACATCTTCTGTCTCTGAGGTTGTTGACGTGCATTTCTTGCACTATGATTGCCAGAATGTGGAAAAGAGCACGCAATGTAGCAATCATATTTGGATATACACAAGTGTTGATATTTCTCTTTCCTCATCTTCTTGTTTTCTTCTCCTGCTCCTTCTTCTTTTCTTTTTCTTCGCGTCCGCCACCACATCCTCCTTCTTCTTCTTCTCCTCCGCGTCCTTATCCATTTCCTTCAGATTCTTTTTCATTCACTTTTTATTCAGCTATATAATTATCATTACTATCCATGCCTTCTAGTTTCTAAATTAATTCAGTTCGGTTGTTTTCCTGTTAGGTATTGACATTACTTCAGCTAATAGTTAATAGCCGGCTTCCTGGCCTAGAGGTTAGCGACTTTTCTCCGTAATCTCATATACTCTCGTAAGTAACGTGACGACGGTGAGAATCAGCAGTGGTTCGAATCGCGTCGGTAACTTACGGCGTATGTGAGCCGACCGGTCATAAATCAATGGCAAACTACTGAGCGTAATCTTGCTAAGAAATCAACAATCAGCTGAAAGATGCTGATATTGACAGCGATGTCCTGTAAAGGATATGCAAACATCTTTAATAGTTAATAGTTTTATAAAAACAAACAAGCCACAAATATGTCGGTACTATTGGTGTTGGTTGGTTGATACCATGAGTAGACCATCAATAGTTTGCTCCAGCCAGGTCGTGTCGTTTCGCATTGATTACTTGCTTCTTGTACTTCAATACTTGCGTATTGTACCTGACTTCTTGTATGTTGTACTTGTTTACTTGTTTGTTGTATTTGATTACTTGTTTGTTGTACTTGCTTATCTGTTTGTTGTGCTTGATCAATAGCATGTTGTACTTGAATACTTGCTTGCTGTGCTTTATCACTTGTTTGTTGTACTTGATCACTTGCATGTTGTATTTGATTACTTGTTTCCTGTATTTGATTACTTGCTTAATCTTCTTCTTCTTCTTCTTCTTCTTCTTCTTCTTCTTCTTCTTCTTCTTCTTCTTCTTCTTCTTCGTCTTCTTCTTCTGCGTTTATCCGGAGTTGTTTTTTCTTTTTCGGACGTGATTGCGTTGTGCCTGTTTACAGCAGAGCTGTGTTCTTGCGCCGTTAGGCCGACACATCCGACTTCTGCGGGTTAACCTTCTCGGGCTTATTGGACTTGATTACTTGTTTGTTATTCTTGATTATGTCCAGGTTGTTCATAATTACGTACTTGCATGTAGATGATTACTTGTTTGCTGTGTGTTGTACTTGACTATTTGCTTGATGTATTTGATTACTTGATTGTTATTCTTGAATACCTGCATGTTGTACATAATTACTTACTTGCTTGTACATGATTACTTGTTTGTTGCACTTGATTATTTGCTTGTTGTACCTGATTAATTGTTTGTTGTGCTTGATCACTTGCATGTTGTACTTGATTACTTACTTGTTGTACTTGATTACTTACTTGTTGTACGTGATTGTATCCATGTTGTAATTGATTACTTCAGTGTTGTACTTGATTACCTGCTTGTTGTAGTGTATCCGAGAACTATCATCGTCACCATCTAGCAGAAACTTCGCAGTACGTCGCTCTCATCACGGCCTGATGAAAACATTCTCAATCCTCTGGATACTCTCGCGCCTTATGCGCTGACACAACCAAGGCGTGTTCAGTCTCTTGTGTCCATCCTTCTGCTGTCCGACCTCTGGCTCTTCCTTCAGAACCTACGCTGTCCGTCACTGTTCTTTTCAAATGAAAGCAATGCTAAATAACACAACGTAATGCAGCTGTACATAACACAAATACAGAAAACACAGGACGCTGCGGCAACTAGCCTTCATCAGCAAACACATACACAAAGCACAACATATCAACACCGAGAAGACAGATCACAGCCTCAGATCTTGAGAGAAGTAGGACCTTGTTTTGTGGCTGGAAAGGGGGGGGGGGGGGAAGTGAGTCATATTTACATTTTATTTTCATTGTTCTCTTTTGTTTCATATTTCCATTCTCCTCATTCCAATAATCATACCTGAATGTAGTTACAGTAGTGTTATCCCCGTGTGTATATGTTGTGTGTTATGTTATTGTTTGCCGATGAAGGCTAGTCGCCGCAACTCCTACGTTTTCAGTAACTGTGTTCTTTAAAGCTCCATTACTTTGCATTATTTTATATTGTTTACATTTCCACAGCTTTAAGGCAGTTCCACTAATTTTTGCCCCCGCTCGCACGATATCTTTTAGCTTAAGCGTATCCATGAAATGTGCTATTACTTACCTCTAGTGCACTGTGGTGGTGATTTTTGTGTCTGGATGAGCTTTCCTTATTACCAGTGTCCCTCGCCTTCAGGCGAACCCACTGCGACTTTAGAGGTACTTGTAATTTACGTCCCCATGTCAGGGACAAGAAGTCAACATTTTAGTCCAAGTGACCGTTGTAGGGGTTGAACCTGCTACCTCGGCATCAGTACACCGGATGTTTAGGATCGCGCTCTTCTCAGTTCGGCCATGTTGAAACTCGTAAGACAAAAAGAAATTTGTCTCAGTGAGTGTTCTCCCCAGCATCGCAGGCTGTCCTCAGTGAGTGTCCTGCCCAGCAACACAATCTTTCCTCGGCCCTTGATACATTGTCAGTTTTGCCGGCGCTGTGGACAAGTGGCTAAGAATCCAATTCGCAATCCCGCGTTTGAAAGAGAGCTGCAAGCGATGTGGAAGCAGACCCGCCTTGCGCTGATTTGTTTTACAATGGTATCTTCTTCTTCTGCGTTCATCCGGAGTTTTTTTTTTCGGACGTGATTGCGGTGTGCCTGTTTACAGCAGAGCTGCGTTCTTGCGCCGTTAGGCCGACACATCCGACTTCGTTCAGAAAGAAATGGCAAACCATTGTTCGTAAACTTGCCAAGAAATCACGAACAGCGATACAAATTTTGGGGTTGACTGCGACGTCCTGCATATGATATTTAAGTCCACAAGCTTGGCTTGTTTTCTTTAGTGAGTGGGGAACGGTTCATGAGCAACATCAGTATGTTGCCACGGGAATGACGCGTGTTCGCATCAATGTTACTTTGTTGTGTTTGCTGGGGTTATACAGTGCAGACTTGATAAGGCGAAATAGCTCTTCTTATCAGAAATTCCTCTTATAAGCGTTCAGGCATATAGTAATGCATTTACAACGTACAATACAATATTGTTCTTCACACCATAAATTTGCCACATCTAAGATCGCTTTAAGTTGTTTGCACTGAAGTACTAAATAATGTGTCCCCAAGCAAATTTCTGCATATGGTCTTTGATGTCACAGCGCCATTACATTCTGGAGGCCTGTATGCACAGACCAGTAGGTGGCTCAACCTTTCCTCACTTTCGCAGACAACGAGGCCAGGCGTGGAACTCGCGTCCAACACAAGCTCTTGACATTACCAGCGCAGATCGCCATCAACTCCTCCAGCAGCGCCCGCTACTGGTGATTATCCCTGACCATATTTGTAAAAGGATACTTCTAGAAACAGGACTCATAGGTCTGGAATATTGCCGGCTCAGTAGTCCTCCCTGGTACTGGCATTGTATTATGAATTACATTAGTAAAATAATATTGGTATCGCAACCAGGGATTCTGAAATAAGTAGCAAATTGTTTTTCAAATTTTCATTTTCTCTTCATTGTTCTCATTTTTGTATTATCTTTTCGTTCTTTTCATCCCTTGCTTATGCCTTAATGTAGTCACCAGAGTGTCTTCTCCGTGATTATATGCTGTGTTTCGAGTATGTGTGGGTTTGTTGATAAAGACTAGTCGTCGTAATTGTGTTCAGTAAAGCTGCATTACTTTGGGTTATTTTATATGGTATTATATTCTTATGACTTTAGGCGAACTCATTAGCGAAGTTGAAAGGGAGCTGCGCTGATAATGTAATGAACGCAGTCGGATACGGATTGGATTCCTGTGTTGATCGTCTCACTAAGTGAGGAAAAGGCTGGGCCACCTATTCCTCCGTGCACTGAGGCTTATAAATGTGATGGTAGCATTACATTCGCAGATCTATTGCAACAAACTGCTCCGGGACAATATACGATATATTACGTAAAATTGGCGTAAAATTACGTAAAAAAATCATGGTGTCAGTTTGTTACATTCACTCGTGTTAGTCAGTATGTATGCACATACATTATATAACGTATTGTTAATTCACTTTACTAAATACTTCTTATAGAGGTCAGCGTGGCTGAAAGATTAAGAGACCTCACTCTCAAACTCCCTGTGCGCTGATGGCTCATTGATTACATCGGTCCTTTGGACTTCACCATTAACATCTCGCGTAGAAAGCAATGGCAAACTTTGTGTTTTGCATATTTCTTACATAACGTTGCAGTCAACATCAGTATTTTTTCACCTGCTGTTGATGTACTAGGCAAGATTACGCTCAGTAGTTTGCCATTGATTTTTGAGCGACCGGCTCACATACCCCTATGTTACCAACGCGGCGAGAACCACTACCGATTCTCGCGCAGGTTACGTTACTCACGAGATTATACGGGATTACGGAGAAAGAATTTAACCTCTAGGCCAGGGAGACCGGCTAGAATGGCAAACTACCGAAGGTAAAATTGCTGAAAAAAATCCACGAGGAGTTGATCGTACAGTCCTGCCAAGGATAATACAACATTACAATAAATATACCTGGAAAGCTGTTCTGGCAGGTGATGTTCCCGTTACGTTAGCAATATTTCTGTACACTATATATTGTTCCTGCCCATCTCTTGCTTCAGATGATTGCTCAATTTATAGCTCTCTGTCTATTTGATTGCTCTTAAGCGTGTGAACCAGTGTGAAAACCCCAGTGCAAATTTGTGATTAATATATTTTGCCATGCTATTGCCGGGTTAAGCTGGTGAATTTATCTTATAAAAGGATGTCTATGTTTTGTCCATGTTGTGTCAACGCTGTGTCCATGTTGTGTCCACGCTGTGTCTATGTTGTATCCACACTGTGTACATAATGTATCCATGTTGTGTTCATCCTGTGTCCATCATTTTGTATCCATGTTGTGTTCACGGTGTCCCCATGTTGTGTAGATGTTGTGTCCATCGTGCTGTGTCCACGCTGTGTTCATATTATGTCCATATTGTGTAGATATTGTGTCCATGTTGCGTAGATATTGTGTCCATGTTGCGTAGATGTTGTGTCCATGTTGTGTTAATTTGGTGTGTAGATGTTGTGTCCATGTTGTGTTAATTTGGTGTGTAGATGTTGTGTCCATGTTGTGTTAATTTGGTGTGTAGATGTTGTGTCCATGTTGTGTTAATTTGGTGTGTAGATGTTGTGTCCATGTTGTGTTAATTTGGTGTGTAGATATTGTGTCCATGTTGCGTAGATATTGTGTCCATGTTGTGTAGATGTTGTGTCCATGTTGTGTTAATTTGGTGTGTAGATGTTGTGTCCATGTTGTGTTAATTTGGTGTGTAGATGTTGTGTCCATGTTGTGTTAATTTGGTGTGTAGATGTTGTGTCCATGTTGTGTTAATTTGGTGTGTAGATGTTGTGTCCATGTTGTGTTAATTTGGTGTGTAGATGTTGTGTCCATGTTGTGTTAATTTGGTGTGTAGATGTTGTGTCCATGTTGTGTTAATTTGGTGTGTAGATGTTGTGTCCATGTTGTGTTAATTTGGTGTGTAGATGTTGTGTCCATGTTGTGTTAATTTGGTGTGTAGATGTTGTGTCCATGTTGTGTTAATTTGGTGTGTAGATGTTGTGTCCATGTTGTGTTAATTTGGTGTGTAGATGTTGTGTCCATGTTGTGTTAATTTGGTGTGTAGATGTTGTGTCCATGTTGTGTCTGTTCTGTTTCCATGATGTGTCCATCTTGTGTTCATCATGTTGTGTCCATGTTGTGTTCACGGTGTGTCCATGTTGTGTCTGTTCTGTTTCCATGATGTGTCCATCTTGTGTTCATCATGTTGTGTCCATGTTGTGTTCACGGTGTGTCCATCTTGTTTTCGTCATGGTGTGTTCACGGTGTGTCCATCTTGTGTTCATCATGTTGTGTCCATGTTGTGTTCACGGTGTGTCCATCTTGTTTTCGTCATGGTGTGTTCACGGTGTGTCCATCTTGTGTTCATCATGTTGTGTCCATGTTGTGTTCACGGTGTGTCCAAGATGTGTCTGTTCTGTGTCCATGTTGTGTCCAAGCATGACAATTCACATTTCTCAGGATGCGGTCTGGTAAGTTAAAACAGGAGAGCATCCATACAATCGTTCAGACGCGGGAGTGTTTCATACTGGCTCGTTCATCCGTGCAGGCTAGAAACAGATGTCTGTTCTCGCTAGTTATCCTTTTATTCCATCCTAAAATTCAAATCATTAAATGAAACTGAACACATACTATACAAATGTAACTTGAACTTTTCCGGACGTTGTGATCAATCCTAGGTTATTGCTTTGTTAAAGAAAATAAAAGTTCAGTATATTGCTACGAGTCTATATAACATATGAACCATCTCATCTCATCAGGTTCCTCTTGTACCTTGAGGTGTCGAGTGAAGTATAAATAGCGGGAGAGTGTCCGCTTATGGGATTCATGTATCGATATTCCCATGGACTGCTATTCCCTCCGTCCATCTTCCTCTGCTTCCATTTGGTCTGTACATCATTGCTTGTTGTGGTATATTGTTAGTTGGTAACCTAGTTACATGGCCAAACCATTTGACTTGCTGCCTTCTATTAAAATCCATCGCTGCTATAACCCCCACTTTAGCCCTGATGTCTTCATTTCTGATCTTATCTCTTCTTGATACAATGAGGATTCTTCTCAGGAATCTCATTTCTGTTGGTTTGATGTTTCTTTTCTCTTTTTCTGTCATTGTCCAGGTTTGGCACCGGTAGCATAGCCTCTGCACCATATTAACACTAAAACACAGCCTACACAAACGGTAGCGCATGTTTACTCAAAAGTTGACTTAGCCATTCCCAAGTATCTTTCACGTCTATGTCCCGAATGATCTCTTGTCAACTACTTGCCTTGGCTACCGAACTTCCGGTTTCACGCGGTTCAAGTGTCAACCGAACCCCATCAATTATCCCAGCATATAGTTAACGCACAGCCCTCTAGCGGGCACCTATTTGACAGTCACCTACGTCATGATCAAGTCAGGGGAGATAAACATAGATGGTGATATCAACGTTTAGTGTTACGTTAACTACGCTTTTGATCAAAACATAAAGAAAAGTATACGCTCAAAGAAGGATATAACTTTACCGGAGTAGCTACAAGTTAGTTTTCATTCATCTCACTCAATCAATCAGGTGCCGTCTCCGCAATGAAGGTTGGCTGCAATGGATCTCCAACACTGTCTGTCTCTCGCCTTGAGTGTACATTCTGTCAGGCTTATGTTCGGCCATCTCTTGATGTTGTCCTCCCACTTGTATCGTTGTCTACCTCTTGCTCGCTTGCCCTCAACCCTGCCTTCCAGTATGGTTTTAAATAAGAATATCATGTCTTTTAACGTGGCCAAAATATTTCATTTGTCTCATCTTTATTTCTTTCATCAACTCTTTCTCCATTCCAGTTTTTCTAGGACCTCTGCATTTGATTGTTTTTGTTTCCATAAAATACGACCTATTCGTCTGTATATCCACATCTCCAAGGCTTCTATGCGACTTTCTAGATGTTTGTTCAATGTCCAGGCTTCCGCGCCATACAGTAGCGTTGGATATACGCAGCCACGAATTCATACATTATTGATTGTATCACAGCCATTTAAAAGCTTTCTAACTCATTGACTATCATAGCCAGTCGTTATATCCCTCCATTGGTAACTGTATCATAGCCAGTCGATATATCCCTCCCTCAGTGAATGTATCACAGCCAGTAGATATATCCCCTCCCCCCTTCAGTGAATGTATCACAGCAAGTAGATATATCCCTCCCTAAGTGACTGTATCATAGCCAGTAGATATATCCCTCCCTCAGTGAATGTATCACAGCCAGTAGATATATCCCTCCCTCAGTGACTGTATCACAGCCAGTAGATATATCCCTCCCTCAGTGAATGTATCACAGCCAGTAGATATATCCCTCCCTCAGTGAATGTATCATAGCCAGTAGATATATCCCTCCCTCAGTGAATGTATCATAGCCAGTAGATATATCCCTCCCTCAGTGAATGTATCATAGCCAGTAGATATATCAATCCCTCAGTGACTGTATCATAGCTAGTAGATATATCCCTCCCTCAGTGAATGTATCATAGCCAGTAGATATATCAATCCCTCAGTGACTGTATCATAGCTAGTAGATATATCCCTCCCTCAGTGAATGTATCATAGCCAGTAGATATATCAATCCCTCAGTGACTGTATCATAGCTAGTAGATATATCCCTCCCTCAGTGAATGTATCATAGCCTGTAGATATATCCCTCCCTCAGTGAATGTATCATAGCCAGTAGATATATCAATCCCTCAGTGACTGTATCATAGCTAGTAGATATATCCCTCCCTCAGTGAATGTATCATAACCAGTAGATATATCCCTCCCTCAGTGAATGTATCATAGCTAGTAGATATATCCCTCCCTCAGTGAATGTATCATAGCTAGTAGATATATCCCTCCCTCAGTGACTGTATCATAGCTAGTAGATATATCCCTCCCTCAGTGAATGTATCACAGCCAGTAGATATATCCCTCCCTCAGTGACTGTATCATAGCTAGTAGATATATCCCTCCCTCAGTGAATGTATCATAGCCAGTAGATATATCCCTCCCTCAGTGAATGTATCATAGCCAGTAGATATATCCCTCAATCAGTGACTGTATCACAGCCAGTAGATATATCCCCTCCCCCCTTCAGTGAATGTATCACAGCAAGTAGATATATCCCCCCTAAATGACTGTATCATAGCCAGTAGATATATCCCTCCCTCAGTGAATGTATCACAGCCAGTAGATATATCCCTCCCTCAGTAAATGTATCATAGCCAGTAGATATATCCCTCCCTCAGTGAATGTATCACAGCCAGTAGATATATCCCTCCCTCAGTGAATGTATCACAGCCAGTAGATATATCCCTCCCTCAGTGACTGTATCACAGCCAGTAGATATATCCCCTCCCCCCTTCAGTGAATGTATCACAGCAAGTAGATATATCCCCCCCCCCCTAAGTGACTGTATCATAGCTAGTAGATATATCCCTCCCTCAGTGAATGTATCACAGCCAGTAGATATATCCCTCCCTCAGTGAATGTATCATAGCCAGTAGATATATCCCTCCCTCAGTGAATGTATCACAGCCAGTAGATATATCCCTCCCTCAGTGAATGTAACATAGCCAGTAGATATATCCCTCCCTCAGTGAATGTATCACAGCCAGTAGATATATCCCTCCCTCAGTGACTGTATCATAGCCAGTAGATATATCCCTCCCACAGTGAATGTTTCATAGCCAGTAGACATATCCCTCCCTCAGTGACTGTACCACAGCCAGTAGATATATCCCTCCCTCAGTGAATGTAACATAGCCAGTAGATATATCCCTCCCTCAGTGAATGTATCATAGCCAGTAGATATATCCCCCCCTCAGTGAATGTATCATAGCCAGTAGATATACCCCCCCCCCTCAGGGAATGTATCATAGCCAGTAGATATACCCCCCCTCAGTGACTGTATCATAGCCAGTAGATATATCCCTCCCTCAGTGAATGTATCATAGCCAGTAGATATACCCCCCCCCCCTCAGGGAATGTATCATAGCCAGTAGATATACCCCCCCCCCTCAGTGACTGTATCATAGCCAGTAGATATATCCCTCCCTCAGTGAATGTATCATAGCCAGTAGATATAACCCCCCCCCCCCCCCTCAGTGACTGTATCATAGCCAGTAGATATACCCCCCCCCTCAGGGAATGTATCACAGCCAGTAGATATACCCCCCCCCCTCAGGGAATGTATCATAGCCAGTAGATATACCCCCCCCCCCTCGGGGAATGTATCACAGCCAGTAGATATACCCCCCCCCCCTCAGTGACTGTATCATAGCCAGTAGATATACCCCCCCCTCAGTGACTGTATCATAGCCAGTAGATATATCCCTCCCTCAGTGAATGTATCATAGCCAGTAGATATACCCCCCCCCCCTCAGTGACTGTATCATAGCCAGTAGATATATCCCTCCCTCAGTGAATGTATCATAGCCAGTAGATATATCCCTCCCTCAGTGAATGTATCATAGCCAGTAGATATACCCCCCCCCCCTCAGTGACTGTATCATAGCCAGTAGATATACCCCCCCCTCAGTGACTGTATCATAGCCAGTAGATATATCCCTCCCTCAGTGAATGTATCATAGCCAGTAGATACACCCCCCCCTCAGGGAATGTATCATAGCCAGTAGATATACCCCCCCCCCTCAGTGACTGTATCATAGCCAGTAGATATATCCCTCCCTCAGTGAATGTATCATAGCCAGTAGATATACCCCCCCCCCCTTCAGGGAATGTATCATAGCCAGTAGATATACCCCCCCCCCTCAGTGACTGTATCATAGCCAGTAGATATATCCCTCCCTCAGTGAATGTATCATAGCCAGTAGATATACCCCCCCCCCCCTCAGTGACTGTATCATAGCCAGTAGATATACCCCCCCCCCCCTCAGGGAATGTATCACAGCCAGTAGATATACCCCCCCCCTCAGGGAATGTATCATAGCCAGTAGATATACCCCCCCCCCCTCAGGGAATGTATCACAGCCAGTAGATATACCCCCCCCCCTCAGTGACTGTATCATAGCCAGTAGATATACCCCCCCCCCACAGGGAATGTATCATAGCCAGTAGATATACCCCCCCCCCCCCTCAGGGAATGTATCATAGCCAGTAGATATACCCCCCCCCCCCCTCAGGGAATGTATCATAGCCAGTAGATATATCCCTCTTTCAGTGACTGTATCACAGCCAGTAGATATATCCCTCCCTCAGTGAATGTATCACAGCCAGTAGATATATCCCTCCCTCAGTGAATGTATCATAGCCAGTAGATATATCCCTCCCTCAGTGAATGTATCATAGCCAGTAGATATATCCCTCCCTCAGTGACTGTATCACAGCCAGTAGATATATCCCTCCCTCAGTGACTGTATCACAGCCAGTAGATATATCCCTCCCTCAGTGAATGTATCATAGCCAGTAGATATATCCCTCCCTCGGTGAATGTATCACAGCCAGTAGATATATCCCTCCCTCAGTGAATGTATCATAGCCAGTAGATATATCCCTCCCTCAGTGAATGTATCACAGCCAGTAGATATATCCCTCCCTCAGTGACTGTATCACAGCCAGTAGATATATCCCTCCCTCAGTGAATGTATCATAGCCAGTAGATATATCCCTCCCTCGGTGAATGTATCATAGCCAGTAGATATATCCCTCCCTCGGTGAATGTATCATAGCCACTAGATATATCCCTCCCTCAGTGACTGTATCACAGCCAGTAGATATATCCCTCCCTCAGTGAATGTATCATAGCCAGTAGATATACCCCCCCCCCCTTAGTGACTGTATCATAGCCAGTAGATATATCCCTCCCTCAGTGAATGTATCACAGCCAGTAGATATATCCCTCCCTCAGTGAATGTATCACAGCCAGTAGATATATCCCTCCCTCAGGGAATGTATCATAGCCAGTAGATATATCCCTTCCTCAGTGACTGTATCACAGCCAGTAGATATATCCCTCCCTCAGTGAATGTATCACAGCCAGTAGATATATCCCTCCCTCAGTGACTGTATCACAGCCAGTAGATATATCCCTCCCTCAGTGAATGTATCACAGCCAGTAGATATATCCCTCCCTCAGTGAATGTATCACAGCCAGTAGATATATCCCTCCCTCAGTGACTGTATCACAGCCAGTAGATATAACCCCCCCCCCCCCTTCAGGGAATGTATCATAGCCAGTAGATATATCCCTCCATCAGTGAATGTATCATAGCCAGTAGATATATCCCTCCCTCAGTGAATGTATCATAGCCACTAGATATACCGCCCCCCCCCCTTCAGGGAATGTATCACAGCCACTAGATATACCCCCCCCCCCTTCAGGGAATGTATCACAGCCAGTAGATATATCCCTCCATCAGTGAATGTATCACAGCCAGTAGATATATCCCTCCATCAGTGAATGTATCATAGCCAGTAGATATATCCCTCCCTCAGTGAATGTATCACAGCCACTAGATATACCCCCCCCCTCAGTGAATGTATCACAGCCAGTAGATATATCCCTCCCTCAGTGAATGTATCACAGCCAGTAGATATATCCCTCCCTCAGTGAATGTATCACAGCCAGTAGATATATCCCTCCCTCAGTGAATGTATCACAGCCAGTAGATATATCCCTCCCACAGTGAATGTATCATAGCAAGTAGATATATCCCTCCCTCAGTGAATATATCACAGCCAGTAGACATATCCCTCCCTCAGTGAATGTATCATAGCCAGTAGATATATCCCTCCCTCAGTGAATGCATCATAGCTAGTAGATATATCCCTCCCTCAGTGAATGTATCATAGCCAGTAGATATATCCCTCCCTCAGTGAATGTATCATAGCTAGTAGATATATCCCTCCCTCAGTGAATGTATCATAGCCAGTAGATATATCCCTCCCTCAGTGAATGTATCATAGCCAGTAGATATATCCCTCCCTCAGTGACTGTATCATAGCTAGTAGATATATCCCTCCCTCAGTGAATGTATCATAGCCAGTAGATATATCCCTCCCTCAGTGAATGTATCATAGCTAGTAGATATATCCCTCCCTCAGTGAATGTATCATAGCTAGTAGATATATCCCTCCCTCAGTGAATGTATCATAGCTAGTAGATATACCCCCCCCCCCCCTCAGTGACTGTATCACAGCCAGTAGATATATCCCTCCCTCAGTGACTGTATCATAGCTAGTAGATATATCCCTCCCTCAGTGACTGTATCCTAGCCAGTAGATATATCCCTCTCTCAGTGAATGTATCATAGCCAGTAGATATATCCCTCCCTCAGTGAATGTATCATAGCCAGTAGATATATCCCTCCCTCAGTGAATGTATCATAGCTAGTAGATATATCCCTCCCTCAGTGAATGTATCACAGCCAGTAGATATATCCCTCAATCAGTGACTGTATCACAGCCAGTAGATATATCCCTCCCTCAGTGACTGTATCACAGCTAGTAGATATATCCCTCCCTCAGTGAATGTATCATAGCCAGTAGATATATCCCTCCCTCAGTGAATGTATCATAGCCAGTAGATATATCCCTCCCTCAGTGAATGTATCATAGCCAGTAGATATATCCCTCCCTCAGTGAATGTATCATAGCTAGTAGATATACCCCCCCCCCCTCAGTGACTGTATCACAGCCAGTAGATATATCCCTCCCTCAGTGACTGTATCATAGCTAGTAGATATATCCCTCCCTCAGTGACTGTATCATAGCTAGTAGATATATCCCTCCCTCAGTAAATGTATCACAGCAAGTAGATATATCCCTCCCTCAGTAAATGTATCATAGCCAGTAGATATATCCCTCCCTCAGTGAATGTATCACAGCCAGTAGATATATCCCTCCCTCAGTGAATGTATCATAGCCAGTAGATATATCCCTCCCTCAGTGAATGTATCACAGCCAGTAGATATATCCCTCCCTCAGTGAATGTATCATAGCTAGTAGATATATCCCTCCCTCAGTGAATGTATCATAGCAAGTAGATATATCCCTCCCTCAGTGAATGTATCATAGCCAGTAGATATATCCCTCCCTCAGTGAATTTATCACAGCCAGTAGATATATCCCTCCCGCAGTGAATGTATCATAGCCAGTAGATATATCCCTCCCACAGTGAATGTATCATAGCTAGTAGACATATCCCTCCCTCAGTGAATGTAACACAGCCACTAGATATACCGCCCCCCCCCCCTCAGTAAATGTATCACAGCCAGTAGATATATCCCTCCCTCAGTGAATGTATCATAGCTAGTAGATATATCCCTCCCTCAGTGACTGTATCATAGCCAGTAGATATATCCCTCCCTCAGTGAATGTATCATAGCTAGTAGATATATCCCTCCCTCAGTGAATGTATCACAGCCAGTAGATATATCCCTCCCTCAGTGAATGTATCATAGCCAGTAGATATATCCCTCCCTCAGTGACTGTATCACAGCTAGTAGATATATCCCTCCCTCAGTGAATGTATCATAGCTAGTAGATATATCCCTCCCTCAGTGACTGTATCACAGCTAGTAGATATATCCCTCCCTTAGTGAATCTATCATAGCCAGTAGATATATCCCTCCCTCAGTGAATGTATCATAGCTAGTAGATATATCCCTCCCTCAGTGAATGTAACACAGCCACTAGATATACCCCCCCCCCCCTCAGTAAATGTATCATAGCCAGTAGATATATCCCTCCTACAGTGAATGTATCACAGCTAGTAGATATATCCCTCCTTCAGTGAATGTATCACAGCTAGTAGATATACCCCCCCCCCTCAGTGAATGTATCACAGCTAGTAGATATATCCCTCCCACAGTGAATGTATCATAGCTAGTAGATATATCCCTCCCTCAGTGAATGTATCACAGCTAGTAGATATATCCCTCCCTCAGTGAATGTATCACAGCTAGTAGATATACCCCCCCCCCCCTCCTCAGTGAATGTATCACAGCTAGTAGATATATCCCTCCCACAGTGAATGTATCATAGCTAGTAGATATATCCCTCCCACAGTGAATGTATCACAGCTAGTAGATATATCCCTCCCTCAGTGAATGTATCACAGCTAGTAGATATACCCCCCCCCCTCAGTGAATGTATCACAGCTAGTAGATATATCCCTCCCACAGTGAATGTATCATAACTAGTAGATATATCCCTCCCTCAGTGACTGTATCATAGCCAGTAGATATATCCCTCCCTCAGTGAATGTATCATAGCAAGTAGATATATCCCTCCCTCAGTGAATGTATCATAGCAAGTAGATATATCCCTCCCTCAGTGACTGTATCATAGCCAGTAGATATATCCCTCCCTCAGTGACTGTATCATAGCAAGTAGATATATCCCTCCCTCAGTGAATGTATCACAGCCAGTAGATATATCCCTCCCTCAGTGAATGTATCACAGCCAGTAGATATACCCCCCCCCCCCCCCTCAGTGAATGTATCACAGCCAGTAGATATATCCCTCCCTCAGTGAATGTATCATAGCAAGTAGATATATCCCTCCCTCAGTGACTGTATCATAGCCAGTAGATATATCCCTCCCTCAGTGACTGTATCAAAGCTAGTAGATATATCCCTCCCTCAGTGACTGTATCATAGCCAGTAGATATATCCCTCCCTCAGTGACTGTATCATAGCTAGTAGATATATCCCTCCCTCAGTGACTGTATCATAGCCAGTAGATATATCCCTCCCTCAGTGACTGTATCATAGCTAGTAGATATATCCCTCCCTCAGTGACTGTATCATAGCCAGTAGATATATCCCTCCCTCAGTGACTGTATCATAGCCAGTAGATATATCCCTCCCTCAGTGACTGTATCATAGCTAGTAGATATATCCCTCCCTCAGTGACTGTATCATAGCTAGTAGATATATCCCTCCCTCAGTGACTGTATCATAGCCAGTAGATATACCCCCCCCCCCCTTTCAGTAAATGCATCATAGCCAGTAGATATATCCCTCCCACAGTGAATGTATCATAGCCAGTAGATATATCCCTCCCACAGTGAATGTATCATAGCCAGTAGATATATCCCTCCCTCAGTGAATGTATCATAGCCAGTAGATATATCCCTCCCACAGTGAATGTATCATAGCCAGTAGATATATCCTTCCCTCAGTGACTGTACCACAGCCAGTAGATATATCCCTTCCTCAGTGACTGTACCACAGCCAGTAGATATATCCCTCCCTCAGTGACTGTACCACAGCCAGTAGATATATCCCTCCCTCAGTGACTGTACCACAGCCAGTAGATATTTCCCTCCCTCAGTGACTGTACCACAGCTAGTAGATATATCCCTCCCTCAGTGACTGTACCACAGCCAGTAGATATATCCCTCCCTCAGTGAATGTATCATAGCAAGTAGATATATCCCTCCCTCAGTGAATATATCACAGCCAGTAGATATATCCCTCCCTCAGTGAATGTATCATAGCAAGTAGATATATCCCTCCCTCAGTGAATGTATCACAGCCAGTAGATATATCCCTCCCTCAGTGAATGTATCATAGCAAGTAGATATATCCCTCCCTCAGTGAATGTATCACAGCCAGTAGATATATCCCTCCCTCAGTGAATGTATCATAGCCAGTAGATATATCCCTCCCCCAGTGACTGTACCACAGCCAGTAGATATATCCCTCCCTCAGTGAATGCATCATAGCCAGTAGATATATCCCTCCCACAGTGACTGTATCATAGCCAGTAGATATATCCCTCCCTCAGTGACTGTATCATAGCTAGTAGATATATCCCTCCCTCAGTGACTGTATCATAGCCAGTAGATATATCCCTCCCTCAGTGACTGTATCATAGCCAGTAGATATATCCCTCCCTCAGTGACTGTATCATAGCTAGTAGATATATACCTCCCTCAGTGACTGTATCATAGCTAGTAGATATATCCCTCCCTCAGTGACTGTATCATAGCCAGTAGATATATCCCCCCCCCCCCCTATGTGACTGTATCATAGCCAGTAGATATATCCCTCCCTCAGTGAATGTAACACAGCCACTAGATATACCCCCCCCCCCTCAGTAAATGCATCATAGCCAGTAGATATATCCCTCCCACAGTGAATGTATCATAGCCAGTAGATATATCCCTCCCACAGTGAATGTATCATAGCCAGTAGATATATCCCTCCCTCAGTGAATGTATCATAGCCAGTAGATATATCCCTCCCACAGTGAATGTATCATAGCCAGTAGATATATCCCTCCCTCAGTGACTGTACCACAGCCAGTAGATATATCCCTTCCTCAGTGACTGTACCACAGCCAGTAGATATATCCCTCCCTCAGTGACTGTACCACAGCCAGTAGATATATCCCTCCCTCAGTGACTGTACCACAGCCAGTAGATATATCCCTCCCTCAGTGACTGTACCACAGCCAGTAGATATATCCCTCCCTCAGTGACTGTACCACAGCCAGTAGATATATCCCTCCCTCAGTGAATGTATCATAGCAAGTAGATATATCCCTCCCTCAGTGAATATATCACAGCCAGTAGATATATCCCTCCCTCAGTGAATGTATCATAGCAAGTAGATATATCCCTCCCTCAGTGAATGTATCACAGCCAGTAGATATATCCCTCCCTCAGTGAATGTATCTTAGCAAGTAGATATATCCCTCCCTCAGTGAATGTATCACAGCCAGTAGATATATCCCTCCCTCAGTGAATGTATCATAGCCAGTAGATATATCCCTCCCCCAGTGACTGTATCACAGCCAGTAGATATATCCCTCCCTCAGTGAATATATCACAGCCAGTAGATATATCCCTCCCTCAGTGAATGTATCATAGCCAGTAGATATATCCCTCCCTCAGTGAATGTATCACAGCCACTAGATATACCCCCCCCCCTCAGTGACTGTATCACAGCCAGTAGATATATCCCTCCCTCAGTGACTGTATCACAGCCAGTAGATATATCCCTCCCTCAGTGACTGTATCCTAGCCAGTAGATATATCCCTCCCTCAGTGAATGTATCATAGCCAGTAGATATATCCCTCCCTCAGTGACTGTATCACAGCCAGTAGATATATCCCTCCCTCAGTGAATGTATCATAGCCAGTAGATATATCCCTCCCTCAGTGAATGTATCATAGCTAGTAGATATATCCCTCCCTCAGTGAATGTATCATAGTTAGTAGATATATACCTCCCTCAGTGAATGTATCATAGCCAGTAGATATATCCCTCCCTCAGTGACTGTATCACAGCCAGTAGATATATCCCTCCCTCAGTGAATGTATCATAGCCAGTAGATATATCCCTCCCTCAGTGAATGTATCATAGCCAGTAGATATATCCCTCCCTCAGTGACTGTATCACAGCCAGTCTATATATTCTTCCCTCTGTGACTGTAACAGAACCAGTCGATACATTCCCGCATCATTGACTGCACCAAACTGACTGTTTTTTCCCTCACATCATTTGTCCTTACTGTTAAGTGTGTAGCCACCTCCATCACCCTCACCGCAACTTCAACAACCTGGAAAGATCCAGGACGAAGGAAGAAGACCGCACAGAGAAAGGAATAGTCGTCATTTGGAGTTCATGCACGGGCTTACCCTTTTCGCTCCTACGCGTGAGCTGAGTGATTTTACCCATAGCGCAAAGTAACAAGTAATAGGTCCTTTCACGTGTGTGCCGAGTGATTCTACCTTTGTGTCATCCCATAGCGTAATGTACACAGAGGAAGACTTGAAACAGGCGAAAGACATGTTCCCCAACATGGAGGATGAGGTCATCAAATCTGTGATGGACGCTAATTGTGGTACTAAGGATGCTACCATAAATCTCTGCTGGCAATGGGTTCTGAGTAGGTAGCAGATCAGGTGAAAAGTTATTGGCATTAGAGGCGGAAAAATAATGTGTGTAAGACAGGATTCACTTTATTGTGATTATGTAATGTTTGTTTGCAAGATTCATTAAAGCCGTGTGAAGCATACAATATCCAAGTTGTAGTACAGTACAGGGTTGACACATTGGCTTCTTTGATGCCAAATTCCAAACATTTTGGCTTTTTTTTCCAGTGTGGATGGCATCAGAGAATTTTGTTGACGTTTGAAACTTTTCCTGGCTGGTGTTTTTATAGACTATTTATGTGTGTTCCCTTACTGACAGCAGCTATTTGTATGCTCTCAGAAATACCCAGCGAGTGTTCATCAAGTTAACCAATTTAAAACATGCAAAAATGTGTTTAGTGTGAGGAATACAGCAATAGAATTTGGGCCAACCTGAAATGCTTTATTGCCTTTTGAAAATGATTGATCTACTTTGAGACTGACTGTATGTTGACATGTCATACTGAATGTTTTGATAAACTCGCAAGGGCTTCAGGCTTATTTGACACTGAACTAGTCATACAAGTTCTAATACCACCCAAAGGAATTGATATCATAATACAAACATTGCTTGTTTATTTTGTGTTTTGTTTTTTAATGTTCAACAGTTAATATGCATGAATGTGAAAGATTGATCAGTGTTATTCATCAAACCAAAGATGACGCTTGACAACTGTACAAAGAATAATCCTTAACCATAAGAGTCTGTAGAACAGACTGGGGGTATTATGTCACTAGACAGAAAAATACTTTGAGCAAATGGTTTTTTTAATTTAAAAAAAAAACATGCACGAGTTCCTAATCAGAGGCACAGTAATGAATCTCATCTAGAATTTGTAAACATGTCAAAGAAAATGTAGTCTTCGCCTTAGGAATCAGCTTGGACGTAGATTTCCCGTGGCAAGAGACGCATTTCAAGATGTATCAGAATTGACTCTGATATAGTTTTTGTCATCAACCGATGTCACAGGCATTCCGGGATAACTTCTCTCGCACCACACAAAAAGACTTGTCAGTCGTACGAGAGGAATTGATTACACATTTTATTGCCACTGGCTCTTTGCATCACATCAATGTACAACAAACAGTCGCTAACAAATCACACAAGACTAAATGCACAGAATTCCCTATTACTAGTCGTTTCCTAACCCTACTGCTAATCTATCTATTCGGCTAACGAAATAAGATTCGACACTAAACGAGGCGCTCACTACGAAGTCTGTGTCCCCTCTGATATTTCCTCCCGTGCTGTTTACACAGTACGCGGAAGGACTTGGGGCGCACTACGGCCTTTGCGTGTGGCATCACTCAGCACGCTAGAGTAGTGGCCTCTCTTGAGTGCTAGTTTAGTTCTCCATGTCTATCACATTGGCGTGATCATGCCATGACCAGAGTGCTTACTCTCTGGTTGACACCTCCGTGTCCCATGAGAGAACTAATTACTAGTTCCCCTTCTTACTTATTCCCTACACCTACCCTGCCCTCATGTAGGGGCACTAGGTTACCTCTATTCTACTTGAGGTAGACCACTCTTTCAGGGTGGTCTTCATTCCTATCTGACTTAGTCTTTGACACACACCCTCCCCTCCTGTGTTGCGTTACAAACTTTGACTCATGGTTGTGACGCAAGAGGTTTCTAAAAATTAGTGTAGCTAATTTTTTGTCAAAGACTACTGATAACTTGGTTCTGGGTACCTTAATAGACTTCTACTGACTATTGTCACAGTGTAGTATCACTTTACTTGGCTACTGGTGATCGCCACAAACTTGTCTGGTTGGCGTGAGCCCTCTTCTCAATCGCAATATTATATTAATTAGAGGTTTGTCTGAACCGGACCATTGTCTTATAAGACCTGCCCTCAAATAGTAAATTAACTCACTACCCATACAAAGTTGACTTTCTTAGGGTCAACACATGAATTGCTTCATGTCCCCCATATAATATTAAACAACCCTTGCACAAGCTGTGTGCGACAGGCTTTACCTATCTCGCTTCCGCGTGTAAAGTATCTTCCACTGTTAAGTTAGTGTTTCGTTGTCTATTGTGTCCCCTGACCCGGAGTTATCTCCCTTTGTTTTCAAAAAATGTATGTGCTTTACCTGTGTGTTTTC
Organism: Cepaea nemoralis; assembly: GCA_014155875.1. Taxonomy (NCBI): domain Eukaryota; kingdom Metazoa; phylum Mollusca; class Gastropoda; order Stylommatophora; family Helicidae; genus Cepaea; species Cepaea nemoralis. The sequence goes on from JACEFZ010012910.1 coordinate 388,862, forward strand.
CTGGTTGTTTGCGTGTTTGAATCTAACTAATAATATATTCTAACTTCTAACATGTGTGTCTGTCTATCTATATGTATGTAAGTTAGTTTTCAAGTGCCATAATTCGGTTAAATGTGGCCACAAACAAGTGTATAACATTAATTCGTGACTACGTTTCCGTCTTATGAGACTTAAAATACTTTCTCTAAGATCTAATCTAAACTACACACATTACATTTGAGACAGCACATTTCAACATTGAAAGCAAACGCCTGACGCAGACAAATAATAAAAAGTCGCGCTGAGCGGCAGAAAAAATCCGCTGGCTGCCTTCACTCTCCATTGTATATTTACCATTTTCTCTCACTTTCACACTTCTGTCACACATCTTTTATTCTCACAATTATTTAAAAACCTTGAAGTGACACTGTACAAGTTTGGCTCAGTTTGAAAAGAGTTGAGCTTCATGACTGTGCGTAACTTACTGCACGAGTCATGTATTTACAGAATATTTACATGGATGAAATAGGGTTGATAGATTGTACCCTGATATATTATTAAACACTATATTCTATTAAAATACTAATACTAATTCTCTAACTATCTATATTCTATTTTGTTGTTCAAAATTAATCTACTTTAAGGGAAGTAATCTAACTATCTACAAAAATGAAGATGATGTGAGATGAGTTATGTATCTTTATGTAACAAAAATTCTAAATAATGTTTTTAATGTGTAAATGAAAAATTATAATGGATATTTTTAATCCACATGGTATAAATGATGTATGTTCATGTGTATAATCCTTTTATCCTATAAAGTATAACCTAAAGTTAGTCCTAAATGATGAGGTTGTTAACGTGTTCATAAAGATGGAATGAAATAAAATGAACTTAAATGACCACATGGTGTTGTTCCTATCTTAACCTTTTTATACTAATCTTTAATTCACTGTTATTATGTTTAAAGTATTATCCTAATCTATTTTTATGCTAAGTAAGTGGGTAAATTAATGATTTATCTAAACTACAAAAAAGAATCTATTATATTACCAAAATCTAATTTAACTCTATATTACAGTAACTAATCTAACTATAATTTACCACTATCTTAAAACCGTTATATTACATATCACAATATATATATATATATATATATATATATATATATATATATATATATATATATATATATATATATATACATGATGTCTATTTACCTCAGGTTAGTGGTTGCCATAACGTATAGAAATTGCTTTCATTGGCATAGTTTATATATACACACTTATCCTGGGTATCCTAACTAAACTACACAGTCATACTTGTGTCTTATGGGTATTCTTCCACTCGTCGAGTCCGCTGGTGTCGTAGCCAAGTATCTTCGTTTCTGTTATTTTACAATGTTCTGACACTGTTATTATATGATTAACACAGGTGATTCACCGGAGCACAAATGGAGCCTAGTAAGTAACGAGCTGTCTATGTACACACGGTGATTTCCTTGTTCTTGGCGCACAGTTCTTATTCTGCTGTCTACGGACACATGGTAGTTCACAGTTCTTAGCACACAGTCATGATCCTGATGTCTATGTATTTCCTAGTGTATTCTACACAGGATATTTTAAGTGTGTAGTAAATGAACATTTCTTAAACTACCTATTCATGTGGAATATCAGGTATCTCTACCTCAGATGGTCGACTAAGGGTATCAGCAAGAATGTTGTCCCTACCCTTAATATGCTCTATACTAAACGTATAATTCTGTAATATTAATGCCCATCTGTAGATGCGGTCATTGCGATGTACCCCACTTTGTATGACCGTGATTGGGGAGTTGTCAGTCTGGACTACGAAGTGATTACCCGCCAGAAATCGATGCAACTTCCTCACCGAATAGATGACGCTTAGGGCTTCCAATTCTGATATGGAATATCTGGACTCAGCCGGTGTGATCTTGCGGCTCACGTAGCAAATCGGATGGAAGATGCCATCATAAAATTGGCCTAGTACTGCAGCGATGGAAATCCTGCTGTCATCTGTCCTAAGATAATAAACGAGCCTAGGATTAGGCAAACGGAGGATTGGTACATTACTAAATAGGATTTTCAATTTTGACAATGCAGAAATTAATAATGCATCTTTGACATCTAATTTTACTGATGCTTTTAAAACATTTGAAAATACACTTGTAATTTCAGCTAGGTTCGGTATGAACTTGCTATAACAATTTACTAAACCCAAAAGGCTCCTGACCTGCTTCTTTGTTGTAGGCATGGTCAGGTTCATAATTTTTGTAATAATTCTATTGTCAGTTTTCAGTTGTCCTTGTGAAATGACATGACCCAAAAAATCAATTTCTTATAGGCCCAATTCGACTTTGCTCGGCTTTGACAGTGAGACCGAAGAGTCGCAACCTATCGAAGACATGTCTGAGTTTCAGTAAGTGTGTTGTCCAGTCATCTGTATGGACACAAATATCATCTATATATGTCACCGTATTCGTCACTCCATGTAGTAAATCTCTAGTTAAGCGTACGAAAGTGGCAGGAGCATTACGAAGTCCGAAAGGAAGAAATCGCCACTCGTAAAGACCTAAAGGTGTTGAGAATGCAGTAAGATGGATAGATTGAGTCTGCATAGGGACCTGCCAGTATCCCTTAGTAAGGTCTAATTTAGAGAAGATTTTGGAGGTGGACATATCAAGAATAAGACAAGACTTATAAGACAAGTCTATCTGACTTCGTCTTTGACAGTTTTACATCAACTGGAAATGTTAGAGCTACATACTTGTATTTTATAATATTTTATAATTTTATAAGAAAACGCCGTTGGAACTACATCGGCCATGTACTCAGAATGGACAAGACAAGATTCCCCTATCGAGCCCTCATATGGTCACCAGTAGGGAAAAGAAAACGGAAAAGACCAAGAGAGACCCTGCATAGAACCATCATCAGAGAGGGCCCATTTAACGGCCAAGTGAACATCCAGGATCTGCAACAGGTAGCAGCGAACTCCCAGACATGGAGAGACATGACTTCTGCCCTATGCGCCGACTTAGACTCAAGAGGAAAGACTAACTAACTAACATACTTGTATTGCAAGAAACAATGCCAGCAATAAATGAGAACAACACAAACACATGCTTGTATTCAACTGAAGAGAAGAAGCTTCAGTTCAGTACGATGGTCTCCCTGCAGACAGTTCATGGCTTCCCTTGGTGTTTGTCAACACTGGGCAGTCAGATAGTGAGTGGCTACCTCTTTACTGAGCTGTCTAATAGCCCCATTGCATAGTGCTGTAGTTTACACTAATCTTCAGCATATGACGTATGGCACAGCACACTAGGGCTTCATTTGATCATTGTTATGTATGGGCAGTGCTGGTGTACAGACAGGGCAGAGACAAAGCCAGTTTGGCGAAAGACATTCAGGTGGCGGTAAACAAGGTGAAGGAGTGGTGTAGGGACGCAGGGACCATTTTAAAAACAGACAAGGCATCGGTTGTGTGGTACTCCCTGGATAACCGGATCGTCCCAGGTATTATGTTGAATGGATGTCCTCTTAGTCGAGAGAGTAAACTGAAGTACTTGGGTATCACCTTTGACAGGTGTTTGTCTTTTAAGAATCATGTGTAGGATTTGGTGGTGAAGGCTGGTAGGGGACTTAATGCATTGAGGGCTATGGCAGCAACCGGGCTAGATCAGAGCATGTTGTACAGGCTCCTTCAGCAGTTAATAATTTCTGTCATTGAGTATGGTTTGGGGCTGCTGACAGTATCAAAGAGCCAGCTTGAAAGGTTGGAGCGCATACAGAATGCTGCCATGCGGTTAATAATAATAATAATAATAATAATAATAATAATAATAATAATAATAATAATAATAATAATAATAAGTCTTTATTTTCAAAGGGTTAAGAATTGGGCACGCAGGCCCGTCTGACATTCTGCCCTTCTTCTCTATTTCCTCTCATACATTCTTTCATTCAACATCACTTATGAAGCAACTTTTGACAACAAAAGAACATTAAAACGCATGAAAAATAATCAATAACAAATGACTCACTGAGGCAGTGTTTAACATGGGCATTATAAATACCTAAGGAGGGTGTAACGTGCCATACATAAGGGAATGTTTTTTGGCTAGTTATCGTTTGAGATAAGTTACCATTATTGTCTTTTTTGTGTTGTTTGTTATGGGGGCATGTAGTCTGTACTAAGGTAGTGTTCAAACAGGTTGCGAATGTATGTATCATGATTGGTGGTGTCTTTGATTTCTTGTGGAAGATTGTTCCACAACTGAGCGGCAGAGTATGCTAAGCTTGTTTTATATAAGTCTATCCTAGGTTTAGGGACATGAAGTATATTTAGTCGTTCGCTATGTCTAGCGTTATATTTAAACAATGGCCAAAGGTAGCTTGGAGCATTTTGAAATAGGATTTTGTGAATTAGTTTGGTCTTATTAAAAAGCAGGCGCTTGTGGAGTGGCAGTAACCGGAGACGTTTATATAGGTTAGAATTGTCGGTAAGCTTTTCACCATTAATTAAACGCACTGCCCTTTTCTGGAGTGAATATAGGCGTTTTGTTATTGATTTGGAGCATCCATCCCAGACTGTGGAGCAGTAATCAATATGTGTTTGTATATGAGAAGTATAGAATATCTTTCTTGTGTTTTCGTCAAGGAAATTTTTAATTTTGGCAAGTTGGTATACTTTTTTGGCTATTTGTTTAACTAGAGCATGAACATGTGAGTTAAAAGTTAGATGTTGATCTATGATAACACCCAGTGCCTTGTGCTCGGTGACACTTTCTACAGGCGTGCTGCCAATGTGCAGCTGAAGAGTTCTCTGCGAGTTTAGAGTGTGAAGTCTTTGCCTGGTTCCTATTAACATAGACTTTGTTTTAGTAATGTTAATTTGCATGCGGTTTGCATGACTCCAGTTAACTACACTATTTATTTCCTGTTGCAAGGATAATTCTAGCACATTACGATCAACAGCGTTTGTATATACTGTGCAGTCATCAGCAAATAGATCGCAGGACGACGACAGATTTAATGGAAGATCATTTATATAAATGGCAAATAATAGAGGGCCAAGAATAGACCCCTGAGGTACTCCAATATTAATGGTAATGGCTTGAGATAAAACTTTATTGTGTGATACTACTTGCTTTCTGTCTAATAAGAATGATTTTATTAATGTCACTATATTAAAACTTACTTTCATTGTTTCTAGTTTTTTAATTAGAATAGTATGATCTATCATATCGAATGCTTTCCTAAAGTCTATAAACACCGCTCCACATAGAGTATTGTTGTTAATATTTTGATGCCAGTTTTCTATCATGTTTGTTAGTGCCGTATGGCAAGAATATTTTGGCCGAAATCCTGACTGACTGTCAACTATCAGTTTATGGCGAACTAAGTGATCTAGTGTTGTTTTGTGGATGTGCTTTTCTAGCGGTTTGGATAATGAGGATAATATGGAAATTGGTCTATAATTACTCATGAGACGATCGTCTAGAGGACCAGCTTTTAAATGAGGATACACTTTAGCGATTTTAAAGGCTGATGGGAAGTGACCTCTGGTTAGACATTGATTATATATAAAAGTTAGTGACTCGCAGATCGCCGGTGCAGCATGGCGAAGGATCCGACTACTAATTCCATCTAGTCCTGATGAGTTAGTGTTAATCCTGGGGTGCACAAAGGACACACCAATTATATGCATGAGGCATATCCTGGCGCTACCAACAATGACGGACAGGCATAGGGTCCTTCAGGCCGAATGGTACTTGAGAGTTGCCGCAGACAGGGATCACCCGCTGCATGCAGCAATGGATATGGTAAAGGGTCATAGACTAAGACGAGGCAGGTCCTGGATGGCACAGGCAGAACTTTCTATAAGTCAGGTGTGTGATCTAGAGACCATCAATCGTGAAAGAGAGTGGGTGGAAGTTCCGGAAGACATGACGGACTGGTACAATGTAATAATAACACTAGGTCGTGAGTGCAGAGAAGGGCAGCGGGCCGCACTGAATTTGAAGTGCAACAGCAAATCCAAATCAACATACATCAAGGAGGCATAGTCATCTACACCGATGGGTCAGTGTGACATATTGGGAGTTGGAAGCAGTACCCACTCTGACTTACCCCACAATGAAGTAAAGCTATGAGGATGGGACTGATTTCATTTGGAGGGGATGGGTTCTTGGAAGCCAAAGTGACCCATAATAGCTCTGGAAATCTAGGAGTTTTCCCAGGAAAATTAATTTCTTCCCTCCAAAATCTTCCTTCCCTAAAAAGAGAAACTTAATTAGCTCGAGAGTCCCCCACCTATGATCATTTTCCCTTTTAGGTGAAATGGTCACAGGAATTAATAAAATTTAAAGTTCCCTTTTTTGAGTAACCTGGAACCTGGGAGATTACAATAGGACAGAATATAGCTGTCTATTAGAGCTTACCCAGTCACCTGTAGTTCCAGATACTACCTTTATGTGAAGTAGTTTCACTAACTAAACACATAGATAATAAAATGTTTTGCTACACCACAATGGACCTGACAGAAGAATGCAGGAACAGTTAATTTGGTTTATTAATCAAAATAAAAACATGTGGAAGTAACAAGTGATGCATTATGACATATATGAAATACATCAAGACATTGAGATAATGTTCATATTCAACATTAGAAATAAGAACTCTCATTTAAGTGATGATTTCAGTCATTTGGCCACTAAGCCTTCCCATCAGTTAGCCTGCTATTGGTTCTGTAATAAATACCCCAGATGGTACTGGAACATTTCTCAAGGATTTGTAAAACAAATAGTCTAAACAGTCTCTACACACTGTATGAATCAGAGGAGTTCATGACTACTCTCTGTTCCTGAAAGTTATTGATTGTTCTCACAAGTCTAAAGTTTCACTGAGTAAAATCAAAGTATAGCAGTGATGAAATGTTGCCAAACTTCTGCCATATTTGTAAGTAATTTGCATTGAGGTATAAAATTGATCCTAATGATCTTAGCACTGTTTCTACACTTCAGATATAGTCAATCATCATATCACTCATGAAACACAGATCCGGTTTGGGCACAGTTCAGTGGGGACTCATTGAATATTCTTGGTCCTGGCCACAGATTCCTGTTGCACCTTTATATTACAGATCTGCTCTAGGTTGACAGCCATTGTACATTATTTGGCAATGTTCTGCACCTCTGGATCATGACAATCTGCGAACACCGCCATCCTCACCTGAGGTGGATAAACATGGTGAACACATTTATATCTAGCCAAAGGATGATGATTCTCCAGTGGACAAGAATGAAAAGGGTTTACAGACATGAGTTACAGAAGGTAGCAGATTCAGGAAGTACCTACAAGTTAAGAGCTACAGTGGGTCTCCTTGTACTGGCATTAGACATCAGCAATTATATTGGGCAAGCTTTCTTTTTACTGCACTTGTACATAGTGGCCTGTTGGCTGATGTTCTCACAGAGGACACAGACACAGTGACTGACAAGGCTAGAAAAGAATGATGGGGAGTAAATGATGAGATGTACCCAGCATATCTGATCCCTACATAGTAATGGAACAGAATAGGATGATTGTTCATCTCATACATATTGACTCATTTTACCAATCAGTGCTGCCACCATTGTTTTAGTCTGCCTGGGTACTTTCCTGTTTATACCCTCTCACCTCTTCTGTCATTTCCTTTACTTACTTCTTCTGACACTGGGGTGATATTTCCCCCTGACAGTTTAGAAGTGCTTATGCATGAAAGCATATTATGTCCTTTACTTACTCGGTCAAACAGGGTGTTGGTTTAATCAACTACATTCCACATGTTGCATCAAAGTAATAATGTAAAGAAACATACATTAAATATTTCACTCTAAAGTTAATATAAGTAACATATAATTGGTATGAATGTGGAGGTGTATGTGAAATGTTCCTTATGAGGATTTACACTGCCTCTCATTCAATAACACACATATATATATACAGAGTGAAAGAAAGATGAGACACCACATTGTACTCATTCTCTCAAACTAACACCATTCTTCTTTTCTTCGTTCACTTGAGTGCCGGTGTTGGGCTGTTAGCTGGACTGTTGTTCGTCAGAGTGCTAAATGCTTGTTCGAATAAATCACAGCAGTATAAATGCTGGACCAGTCATGGATGCTAAACAGTTACACACACACACATTCTGTCTTCACGCCACGAACATATAAGATAAGAGGTCTTTCATTCCTCCTCACATTCGCGTGTGTTGGCGGTTCGCTGTGGATTGCAACTAAGGCGACACCCAGCACACAGATCATAGTTTATCTTGTACTAAACCTGCTCTGAACGCAGTCAGACAGCCAGTGGGATTTAGACTCAAGAATAGGAAACAGTCTGGGCATAATTGAGCCTCTTTTCACAGCTTCAGACATAGTGATTGTACAGCACTCTTCTGGAAACGAAAGATAGAGGGCGTCAGATATCTACCTCAGCGCTGGCAGAGAGTAGCCATCTTGGGACTGGTTGAAAGTTGGTTTCTATCTTCTAATAGAAGAATAAATATATATATATTCGTGCCGGAACTTACACACACACACACACTCATACTTAAAGCTTTACCTGACTCAGAAACAAACAAACTCAGGCATAATTTCGTCTGAAGCTTTCCTTCTGAATCAGGATGAGGGACATACAGAGACCTAAACCACATCTGGATGCTTTGCCGGTCGCTCTGCATGTGCTGAAATTTAGCGTCGACATTTCGCGGGCGACGCGATTATTCTAGGTTAACCAATGAACATCATTGGGTGTCATCTCTATTAATAATGTTGACGCCACATTCCTAGCATTCCAATTCTCCCTAGTGCAAACCTTTAGTGAGAAGTGTGTTTTGAAATTGTGATGTCCAGCAGTGAACAAGACGGAGTGCGCAATCATGCGACAGTCAGTGGTGAGAAACAGACGTAGTGGTTGGGGCTTTATTGCAAAGGCTAATAGGCGAGTCTTGAAAAAGGAGAGCCTGGCATATGAGACTACGACCTCCAGCATGAGAATGGAGGTGGAGGCAGTAACAGCGGCATTCCGGAGGCTAGAGGAGACTACTGCAACACACGTTGTGTTCATTACGGATTCAAAGAATATGCTTAGCAAGGTGGAGAACGGAATGTTTCGTGTGGAATGGCTCTCGTCGCTTCAGAGGTCACAGATTGTGAGAATTGTATGAGAATCATGCCCTGGCTATCCGGGGGTACAGGGGAATGAACAGGCAGATAGGCTAGCAGGTAATGCACCTCTTGGTGGTATCTTGCCTATGGACAAGGGGGAGGTGGTCATACGCTTGTGGGACCAGGTGGAGAAGGCGGGGGAACAGATTGAGAACCCATATGTGGAAAGAATGAGATTGTGGGGGATCGGCAGGGGTTCTGGAAGAATCTCAAAACTGAGAGGGAAGACTAGGAGAACTTTTAATCAGATAGCGGTGGGAACGATTAGTAGTATGACTCTTCGCTGGCTGTTGAACGAGGGGACTGAGCACGTATGGGAATGTCCTGAGTGCAGTTGTGTCGGTTCTTGACTCAACTCAACTCAACTCAACTCAACTATGTATGGGCAGAAGGCACAGCACACAAGGGCTACATTTGATCATTGTTATGTATGGGCAGAAGGCACAGCACACAAGGGCTACATTTGATCATTGTTATGTATGGGCAGAAGGCACAGCACACAAGGGCTACATTTGATCATTGTTATGCTGACCTGCTGCCTTGACTATTCTAGATGCATTTCTTGTACCCATTTTAAGTAAAACAATGGCAACAAATATTTTACTGTTAAATCACCTTGATTCTATTTTTAGAATTGAAACAGAATGATTGCTTTCATACAAATGTGGCCTGAGTTCAACACTTTCTCTTCAGAAATGCTAAGACCTGACACCTGACAATGTCAGTCCCAGGGGTTCCACTAATTTAATTGAGAACAACAGTTATGACCCTGATCTGGAGATTTTGGTGTGATGTGTCTATGACAACATATGCACAGTTGTTTAGCTTTTCTTTCCTGCCAAGTTTTGAGTAATGTTTGACATTGTTAATAGTGGCAACCCTGATACAATACAATAGAATTTGATATTATGTTATGTACCAAATGCTTACCTGTATGTTATATATTACATATTATGCTCTAATATGTATAGTATTCGTTAGTGATTTGCATAAGTCCATGACTTGAGATTTTGGTGTCTTGGAACTATATATCTATAGACTAGCATATGAAACTGGCACTACTTGTGTCAAGAAAAAGGTGTTATTACAGTGTGAGGCTAGGTCATAGAAACAGGTATACTGGCAGAAGATAATGAATAAACAAGTAATCAAGTTCATGTTTATCAATCATGGACTGATTACCAACAAGATTGTATAAAATATATGTTGAGAGATATTGAACTGGTGGTAGTAATTATTGTTAAGGCGCCCTTATGTTCTTGTTGTCAAGGCTGGTGTTTTGTTTTTATAAACCTTTTGCTTTTTTTGCCATTCCCCTAACACCAGTCTTAGCTTGCGTTGGGTGTTTGAACGGTATGTGGAGATATTCATTTGTACATATCTTTTTTTCTTATGTGCACTATAACCCTTGGTTTGGTGTCAGATCTTTCAACCATCTTATGTCAGTGTTTGTTATTTTCTGTGTCCATGGTAATCTATATAGATTGATAATTATGACTTAGTTTTGTCGTAATTTGGTCTTCCTGTAAGATGTATTATTACCAACCATTGAGCTATCATATTGTTGATGGTCAAATATGAAAACCTTGACAGTTTCATGGTTTAGTGTTTGGTGAATCAAATATTTGAGAGGTAGCTTTTGTTTTCTGTGCCGAGAAAATATATGCAGTCAAAACTGACACCAACTGATCTTAACCCAATAGTAAAGAGTCAAAGTATTAGTAAAACATTCACTCTTTTTGTGTAGAAGTTGTAAACATGTATTGTGTTGTTTCTGTTTGCTGTGAGTATTCAGTTATTTTTCTATTTCAGTTATTTATTATTATGTTACAATTGGAGAAAAATATATGCAGTACAAATTATTCTGAATTATGTATATATCAAACAATCATACGCAATTTAGCAATTGTTAATGTTTAAATGACAGAAGATATTTGTAAAAAATAATGATTAAACATTGTAGCAAGTTGAGGTGTGGAAGAGAATGGGTTATAAAGCTAGTGGAAGAAGTCAATAGTGTATGAACATTTTATGACAATAAAGTGTGAAGGAATCGTAACATTTCATGAACAATTTACCTGAGATACATTTCATCAAGCTTGAAATAGTTACACTTCTTTTATATACATTATCAAAATGTTTCAAAAGCTGGCTGTATTCTTAGAATGAACTTGTCCTTCTGTCACACAGGATATGTTACTGATAGGAAGGACTTTAAAGACACCAGAAAAACTCCAAGCAGTGTTTTATTCACTTGTTAAACTCCTGTGCTATGGTCACATGATCAGCAGGACCCTAAAAAACTTTGCTTTCTTGGATGATCCTAAGAAAAAAAGAAAATGAAAACCACCAATATACTGGACATATATTATTAAGAAAAAACACAGGAAAAACCCTGGCAACAAGTGGAATGTAGGCTAGAGACAGATACATGAGAAAACGAGTTCTACAGGGTGAAACTGGAAGTGTTGGGTCTCAGCAGTCTGGTGGTCAAGACATCTGCCTTGTGTTCTGAAGGTCATATGTTTGTTTTTGGACTGCATTGTTCAGACCGTGAAAGTAATTTTTTGGGGGATGATCAGTGGGAGTCATCGCTGTAGCTGTGGAGTTTGTGCTTATTGCGATGCTCTTGGTACGCAGCTTGCCTGTCTATGGCGAGAAACAGTGCAGTGAAGTTGATACTATCAAATTATGCCCCATACGCGGTGTTCCCACTTATAACAGTGAAACTTGTTTATGAAACTGTGTTTTCGAAAGTCGTTTTCTCTCATAGAATACACATTTAAGACGGAGACAATCTGCCTTCTTTAGTCGTGTAATGATGGTAAACCTTCTGGCCTAGAAAGACGACAGTGGAAGATAAACTCTATGGACTGCTGAGTGAACAAAAAAGGACAGTTAAATTCATACAAGAGGCAACATTGCAGTTAAAGACATATTTAGGCGAACGAAAGAAGAAGAAGAAGAAGCATTATATTACGAATGTCAATGACTGTTTAGAAAAATAGCTAATTAGACAGATATTTTATCAAAAATGTTAAAACAATCATAACGGTACATGAAATTATGTGATAACGATTCTTCCCCGGAGCAAGCACGACAGGAGGTTCTAGATCGTCAGCAGCACCCCCCCCCCCCCCCCCCCACCTAACCGGTGATATGTTTGATATACTGGAATACATCGTCAAGACAGGCAAAAATGATCGGATGGACGGCAACGCCAGTTGGCAGTGCACATAATGATGATGATATACATTACTGTACTGGCACCTGCCGTCGTGACAGACCATAGTGATTGTGCTTTATAAAAAAGGATAATAACCTCTCTATAGTACAAAGCCTGGGCTGAATTGTTGGGATCATGTGTTGCCCATGCAGCATGATCTCTTTCTGCCTGCCTAGATTACTACAGAGGAAAGGTAACACCAACACATCTGGAACAAGACAAGCTGTAGATCATCAAAGCAATGTCCTAATTGTCCGCTTGTCGGAGCTTCGATCCTAGGCCAGTTGCCGACCACAGCTTAGGGCCTGGTATGCCCTGCCATAACATTTAGTCTTTAGATTGCATTTCCTCGCACCAGGTTAAGGCTTGTGTCCTCCCATCTGCTCCCCTCCACCCGAAGTCGTGGGCACAATGTGGGGTGTCGGGACTTGTGAGCGCCGCCCAACATTCGGGGCTAACAGAAAGCAGGTAGTGCCATCTGCTGCCATACGGAAGCTCAATTATATCTTTCTAAGACCTGAAACACATAACATAAGTAAATAAGTGAAGACACGAACAAGCCACAAGTATCTTCTGTTGTCACAGGATAACAGACGACGAAAGAAGTGAACCAGCAATCAAGAAGAGAATCGAAACGGTCAAAGCGTTGTTCTACAAGAAGCGACAGTTTCTAACTAAGAAATCACGATCTTGGGGTTAAACTCGAAAGTCATCGAGTGCTAGATCAAGAAGGAAGAGTGGCCTCGGAGCAGGCACAATTCGCAGTTGTGACTCAAGCGGGAAACAACTCAACGTCTCGATACATTGTTATGTTGAGTTGAGTTGAGTTGAGCTATGAACTGACATCACTGCACTCAGGACATTCCCATACGCGCTCCATCCCCTCGTTCAACAGCCAGCGAAAAGTCACACTACTAATCGTTCCCGCCGCTGTCTGAGTGACAGTTCTCCTGGTCTTCCCTCTGGATACATGGTATGAACGCACACAGGAGAAAGACTCCCGAGAGCCATGGATGAGACCTTTTCCCACAGAGTGTCAGTAAGGTAAAGGGCTCAAACTTTCCGTTAGGGGGGGGGGGTGCTGCTGACGATCAAAAACCTCCAGTCGTGCTTGCTCCGAGGAGGAATCGTTACCACAGAAAGAGGGCGGGGGAAGTGTGTAAGAGCATAAATGCATATGTTTAAATAGAACGATAACTTCGAAAGATGAGCTGGACAGATGAAGACAACGGTCTAGATCAGGGGTGGGCAAACTACTGCCCGCGGGCCTCATGCGGCCCGGCAACTGATTTTATGCGGCCCGCGAGGGTATTTAGAAATCAAAATTTTTACTTCGTTTTTAAGTTATTTTGTTCAATTTTACAGAACTTCAGGTACCGTTAGCATTGTTTTAACATTTTTGATAAGATTTCTGTCTAATTAGCTATTTTTGTAAACAGTTCTTAACCTTCGTAATGTAATGCTTCTTCTTCTTCTCCTTCTTCTTTCGTTCGCCTTAAGTATGTCTATAACTGCAATGTTGCCTCTTGTATGAATTTAACTGTCCTTTTTTGTTCACTCAGCAGTCCATAGAGATTATCTTCCACTGTCGTCTCTCTAGGCTAGAAGGTTTGCCTAGACATGTTGTAATTTTGGCAGTCTTTGAGTGTGTGCTCTGCTGTCTACGATTCACCAATCTTGAATCTTGTATACATGTGGTTGCGTAATCTATTGTTTCATGTTCTGAGGCGCAGAATAATGACTTTTTCTGGTCTGTCCATAATGTAGTAGTCTAGAGCAGGGTTTGGTCGCCTTCTGACTGATTCGATCAATCTTTTCTTTTGGTGGTATTAACGGGCACATCAGGCTGTTCTTCTTTTGCTCCTTCCTTAGCCAGTCGATCAGTTCTGTCGTTTCCTGGTACTCCACAGTGGGATGGTATCCAATGTATGGTGACCTTACGCAGACTGCTAAGTTCAGAAAGTAGTGTCCTGAGTACTGACACCCGGGAAGGTTAACCCGGTCAACAAATGCCCGCAGAAGTCGGATGTGTCGGCCTAAACTCCGGATGAACGAAGAAGAAGAAGAGTACTGACAATTTCCCAGACATCATTTCGTTTTCGTTGAGGTGAGTTTCTTGCAAGCAACATACGCTTACCCTTTCTTGGTCAAAGATGTTCTAGTTCTTTTTTTTTTTTTTTAATTTTGCTGACTCCCTCCGCATTCCAGTGCATTAGCTTTAGTCTTTGTTTGGTATGGCCAGACGCTCTATTCTGAAGTCCTCTGGCTCCACAGAACATCTGAGAAAGACCTCCAGTAGCTATGGTTGGACCCTTTCAAGGCATAGGGCCCGGTAACGCACCTGCCTGGGGGTCCAAAGCAGGGCGAGCACCATAACATTTAGCAGTCGACATATTTCATTACGCGTGACATCCTGATTTATGTGGTGCGCCTCCTGGCTGGTTGTCTACGTCTTCAGCACCTTTCCTTTGCTAGAGCAGACTGTGGTCTTACTCGAGTTTAGGTGTGTAGGCAAGCACACACATGTCTGCGCATGCATATGTACGTGCATACACATCTAGAGCATTCTGGTAATTTCTCAGCGCCAGTGACTCGCCGCCGCCCCTTCTCCTGTTAGTTAAACCAGTTTTGCCACGAGAAGGCCAGGAGTTGCACTTTAGCTGCATGGGTGATGAATGCCCTGCTCTCGGCTACATACACAAACATTTAGAACCATGTATTCCTAAAATGCGAATTTATCGATTCTTATATAGAGACATATGTATCGACATGTAAATATTTAATAAGGATGATTTTATGAAAAACAGATATTTCTCCGGTGAATAAAATGATGTTTTTGTAGGAACATATTAAATGTAAAAGCTTTTTTGCTGTTATAAATTATTTCCACATTTACAATGTTCAAATTAATTTATTTGTTGTAGTAGTCTTGATATATTTCTGCTATTCTGAAAGCTATTCTGAATTTACTACTTGTTTTCCGAATATTTTATTTTCACACACAGCCGGAAGTAGGTTTTGTTTCTTCTTCTTCTGCGTTCATCCGGAGTGTTTTTTTCGGACGTGATTGCGTTGTGCCTGTTTACAGCAGAGCTGCGTTCTTGCGCCGTTAGGCCGACACATCCGACTTCTGCGGGCATTTGTTGACCGGGTTAACTATCCCGGGGTAGGTTTTGTTTCATTTCCGTTTTAAAGGTTTGTACAATTCTAACTGTTCGAATTTTATGGAAACAATAAGTGTCAATAACAAACGTAAGATTGAAGATGAATCCTGGAATCCTTTTTAATGATGAATGGACAACTAAGAACTGTTTTATAAAAGTTAGTAGCAAATAAATTTGCTTGTTGTGTGATGAGTCAGTGGCTGTCGTCAAGGAGTACAATTTAAAAAGACATTATCAAACAAAACATTTCGATTTCGGATACAATTTAACAACCGAAGGGAGGGAAAGGAAACGCATGGAGTTAGTGAAACATTTAGAGAAAAAGCAAACTGTTTTCACTAAACAGTCTTCAATTCAAGATGCTGCAACTGAAGCTAGTCTTGTGCTGTCACACAGAATTGTAAAACAAATCAATCCATTTTGTGATTTTCTTTTTGTTCATTTTTTTGTTCAAGGAATGTTTTCTAGATGCAGCAAACATTATGTATACAGAACCCAAAAAAAAAAAAAAAAAAAAAAAAAAAAAGATTTGACA
>JACEFZ010012910.1:415000-455239 GCA_014155875.1 Cepaea nemoralis
GATATACCCATCCCTGATGCCCCTTATCTGTTGGTGATCTACACTAACATCGACTCATGCAGCTTTACACATATTCATGCCCTCAGAATAAGGCGGTTTACGTGACCTTCTGTTTCAACCGTTAGATCATAAAACCCATCTGATGTCGCAAAGCTGACCCTCGTATAACTCCAGCTAATACCAGTAAGGGATGCTTTCTATGGTAAGTGGTCAAATATTGAAAATGTCAGTTACAATTCCTAACGAAGGTAACTTGTCTGTAGGGAGGGCAAATGAAACATTTAATATATGGCACATATAAAGATAATTAAATTGTTTAATCAGAGGCTAAACCGTTCGGCTGATTACATTAGCTTGGTAGGGAGGATCAGGGATTGTGTGGTGTGGGGAAATATACACCATGAAATAGATGACATGACTAAATAAGCGGATAACTGACTGATAAAATGGTGAATAGTTAGGCACGTAGTGATCTAGATAGGTAGGTGGGTCGATAGAAAGACCGGCTGACAGAGGCAGACAGAAAGCAGGCCTGCGGACGGACAAACAGACACATGGACATTATTGAAAGAGAGACAGACAAACAGGAAGGCGGGAGGGCAGGCGGACGGACGGACGGGCTGGCGGGCGGGCGGGCGGGCGGGCGGACGGACTTACCGACGAACGGACGGACGGACGGACAGTTAGATAGATAGATAGATAGATAGATAGATAGATAGATAGATAGGTAGGTAGGTAGGTAGGTAGATAGATAGATAGATAGATAGATAGATAGATAGATAGATAGATAGATAGATAGATAGATAGATAGATAGATAGATAGATAGATAAGTGGGTAGATAGGAAACTCGGTAGGAGGACAGAGAGATGGAAAGAGTGAGGAAAAGTGTGAGAGAGAGTCAGACAGAGAGAGAGACAGAGAGAGAGAGAGAGAGAGAGAGAGAGAGAGAGAGAGAGAGAGAGAGAAAGAGAGAGAGGCAGAGACAAAGAGAGATACTATCTCTGTTTACTGGCATCCGTGTATCTCACTCCTTCCGTTTTCCTGCATTTGTAACCCAGCTTTCCTATTCCCCTGTACATCTAAATTCTATCTTCTCAGTTTCTTCTTCTTCTTCTTCTTTGCGTTCATCTGGAGTGATTTTTTCAGATGTGATTGCGGTGTGTCTGGTTAGGCACCCTCGGGTCGAAACCCTCAGGCCAACACATCCGACTTTTAGCGTGCATTTTTGACCAGGTTAGCAATCCTGGGAGACTCTCACTTTTGTGGTACCGTCCACATCTCAGCTGGTCAAGTTGGAACAGTCGAAGACTACACGGTCATCCCTCAAGTGAAGGCAGGGACAGTCCATAGCATTTTCCGCCATCCTGGGTGGCTTCCATAATTGCAGAGCCGGCACATAACGCTCTGGTGCTGGGTTTACCGAGGGAATCGTCACGTCCTGCTCATGGCTGTTTTAATTCCTCACTTCAATATATTGGGCATTTCGCTCGCCATGGGCCGTTCCTGCACAAACCAGTCAGCTCTGCGGTTGGTTTCCACTAAGCGAGTTTTCGGACATGTGCTTGTCCCTGTACCCATCAGAGCTGTTCCAGGCACGGCGGACATTCGGAAAACTACCTAGTCAGAGCTGTTCCGAACAAGAGCGGCATTCGGAAACTAGGTAGTCAGAGCTGTTCCTAGCACGAGAGACATTCGGACGAGACATTTCACTCGGACGTAATTGCGTAGTGTCAATTTTTAGTTTGCCACCCGTAGGATGACACTTCCGACTTCCGGCGGGCATTTTTTAATGAGGTTAACCTTCCTCTGGTTAAAGGGTTTAAAGTGTACTCATTCCAATTACGGGGCCTCGATAGAGTCCCGTATTGTTATTTTTCGTCACTACCTCCCCGTGCCGGGAGTGGGTAAGTTGCGCGCCTGCTGCCTTCCTTGGATGTGGTAGCCGTTTCTCATGCTCCCTCTCCGGAATCGAACCCTGATTCCCCGTTACCCGTTACAAACATGGTAGGCATGTCACGTACCATCGACATTTGATAGGGCAGACATTTGAAAGATGCGTCGCCGGCACGTAAGGCCATGCGATCAGCACAAAGTTATCCAGAGTCACCAGTGGGAACGCCGCGCCCCGCGAAGGGCAACGACGATTGGTTTTGAACTAATAAAAGCGCTCTTTCCGAGAGGGTCGGAGCTTGGTAAGCATGTATTAGCTCTAGAATTGCCACAGTTATCCAAGTAGGATCGTGTCATCTAAGGAACCTCGACTGATTTAATGAGCCATTCGCGGTTTCACCGTGAGACAGTGCATGGCTTAATCTTTGAGACAAGCATATGACTACTGGCAGGATCAACCAGATATCTATCGGACAGACGGACTATTCACGCACACGCAAGCCAAGAGTAGCATCGCTAAAGCGCGCCCTCCCGGTACAAGGTGATACATGCAAAACCACTGGACGCCTACCGACGAGCTTTCAAGCTACGCCGGCAGGACTAACCGAAAAAAAAAAAAAGCTATACCGGCTTACTGACTGCAGGCCCACTACTCATCGAGAGAGAGTGGGCGCTTATCGAGACTTTGTCGAACGGTCGTACAAATTTTGCTCTTTTGTCCGCTCAAACCACGACCCTGGCTGCACGATGCGGTTACATACTTGAAACACCTGCCTCGCTAACTCACGTTGGCTGGGAAGATCCCATTTTGGTGCACCTCACACAGCCATCCGAGACAACGAACGCTAGACGCGGAACTGATCTAGCGAACCAGACCAGCCCCACATCTTCTCAGTTTCATATCATCTCTCAGTTTACCGGCATCACTGTATCCTAACACCTCTGTCTACATCGCCTCAGTTTACCGCCATTTCTATATCCCAACATCTCTTATTCTAGACTTCTCAGTCTCCCATATTCCCAGTTTACAGGCTTCATGTTTAACAGGATCTGTTTCCCAACTTGCCTGTTTCGCACCTTCTCTGTATTCTAGCATCTTAAGGGTATAAGTAATCTACAATGGGATACGGGCGAGAGCAGCACAAAGGACAGTAGGCTGGCGTTTGGAGTTAACAGACTGTGTGCCAAACAAAAAGTAGACTCGGACCACACACAAAGTAGGCTTGGACCAAACAATTAACAGGCTTGGACTAAACAATTAACAGGCTTGGACCAAACAATTAATAGGCTTGGACCAAACAATTAACAGGCTTGGACCAAACAATTAACAGGCTTGGACCAAACAATTAACAGGCTTGGACCAAACAATTAACAGGCTTGGACCAAACAATTAACAGGCTTGGACCAAACAATTAACAGGCTTGGACCAAACAATTAACAGGCTTGGACCAAACAATTAACAGGCTTGGACCAAACAATTAACAGGCTTGGTCCAAACAATTAACAGGCTTGGACCAAACAATTAACAGGCTTGGACCAAACAATTAACAGGCTTGGACCAAACAATTAACAGGCTTGGACCAAACAATTAACAGGCTTGGACCAAACAATTGGTAGTCTTGGACTAAACAAAAAAATAGGCTTTAACGAAACAAACAGTAGGCTTGTACTAAACAAAAAGTAAACTTAGACCAAACAAAATGTAGGCTTGGACCAAACAAACAGTAGGCTTGGACCAAACAAACAGTAGGCTTGGACTAAATAAAAATTGATGCTGGAAAATGAGAAGTAAAGATGTGTCACAGTTCTGACTTTAAAATTGCTTATATAGTAGCAGTAATGTTGTACTTAGGGCTGCGACCGATTAATTTAAATTTAATAGTTAACTTTTGAAAAATTAACGATTAATTAATAGTTAATTTCGATTAAAGCTAAACATTTATAGTCACATAACTCACATTATAGTCGTATTTGTCGAAAATCGAAATAGCACTGGACTGTCTTGCTCATATGTCATCTAATAACCAACTATGCAAACAGACGAGTATGTTGATAGTATTTGGTTCAAGTGACGATTTCGTCTTATTAACAATATAACCAGCAGAGCTGAACAATCGTTCACATGGAACTGAGGTAGCCGGTATGCACAGAATGGTCTTGGCAAGGTTTGCCAATTTTGGATATCGACATTCATTAAGTGAACAGTCATATGATTGCAGTGGCAATACACAGCTACATGAAACAAAATCTTGATCGCCAAGCAAGACCGTGGTCTGACAGAATAACTCCAACACTTTGACATATTTCGAAATCTTCTCCCAATCTGAACCTGACAGTTTTGGACCTTTGTAATGCATCTTTTCATCTGACATGTAGACAGTTAATGCTTCTTTGACCTGTAGAAGACTCTGTAGCATAATAAACATACTGTTCCATCTTGTTGGTACATCTTGCTGCAGCTTACACAATGGTCACTCAGTACAAGTTTGCAACTCGGTTGTGTTTGCAGCACTATGTTTAAAATGTTTGACAATATTTCACATCCGGTTCATTTGTATAAGTATAAGTGATGGGAGAAAAGTTGTCGATTAATCGTTAAAAAAAAATTAATCGTAAAACAAAAATAAATTAACGATTAATCGATTAATTAATAGTTAACTTCCGCAGCCCTAGTTGTATTACATCGCAATGACAACATTTCGGCGATTATTTAAGCCCATGGCAGATACGGGAAGCCAATTAAGATGATACATCATCCCATAACAATTATAAGCTAAACCATCTGCCGAGTTGAGATGTATGTGTAATGAACAGCATAACATTCTATTGTGGATCGAGCCTGGTCAAGTGGGCATCCGATAGTTCGAGCAAAGCCCTCAGATTGATGATCACTACACCTAATGACATGACATAAGGAGTCTCCGTGGTTATGTGGTTACGTGCGCTCAAGGTTGTGGGTTCGATTCCGTGCTACCTCGTTCGGTTCACGAGTGCAGTTTTCTCGGAGACTCCAAGGGGTCGTCGCTGGTTCGTGCCTTGTGCGACGTTTTCGGCAGGCCATTCTGCGGATCGAGGCCGAGCTATATGGGATTAACCCTTTTGTATGACATTACCGATGTACTGTGAAGCCAGATCTACCCACGTGCCCACAGCAGCATGCGCCTATTCTACCTACTGCCCTAAATGTTATGTAATTATACACCCTCAAACATAACGTGCTATTGTCAAACCGGAAATGTAATGGAATTAAGAAACCGGAATAGTAATTACATTAACGAAAATAAAAGAAATCCACATGAAGAATTATGGGATGAATGATTGCACATTAAATAACTAACATTTAAAATATCGCCACACTTAAAGCTGAAACGAAAGAAAATATATCATGATGAAAAATGATCATAATACATTAGCAGCTGACAGCCAGGCCGCATTAGAAGCATAAGGCGGGAAGCCTCAAGTTGAGCGTAGGATTTATGCAATGCAATGAATTAGGGCGGCGATTTCACAAACTAAACGACAAGTTTGTCATGAACCCGGTGCAGGCATTGCAACATAATGCAACAGAAACGGCATAAATCATATCTTTGGTGGGGGTCTAGAAGGTGAAAACACCAGAGACAAGCAAGTGGGGTTGGGGGTGGGGGTGGGGGGGGGGGGGAGTCCAAATGAGACATGACGTGTGGATGAGGACAATTTGAGAAACATTAAATATAGGTGAGATTATAGGGTTTCTTAAACACACACACACACACACACACACACACACACACACACACACACACACACAGAGGATCGACTTCATAGTACCGTGTTTTACCCCACATGGCTCGGTCTCTTTCCGCGTGGCATTCTGCCAAAAGCATCACACAAAGCACGAACTCCGTAGCTCCAGCAACGACTCCCAGGAGGCTCCGACAAAATAGCATTCATGAACCACACGACATAACCTGGAATCGAACCCACAATCTTCGGAGCTCGGGGAGGCGGCGTAACCATCTAGACACGAAGATTACCTTATAACGATTAAACAATATGTGTTTCTCTTAGTGACAGACGGAAACCTAGAGTCAGTGGGCAAATAAAGAAGGAGCAAGTGAAATGTATACACACAGAACGACATAGAGATACAGTGATAAAAGTCATCGCTGATAAAGAACAAAAAAGACACACAGTGGACATGGAGACATAAAACACATAGAGCCCCACAGACGGCCAGTCAGTTTAATACGCGTACAGAAATAGTCATACCCAGAGAAAGAAAGAAAGACAACGAGAGTTCATGGAAGAATCAAACAGACATAAACCATTAAAGAAACAGGCAGAGAAAGGGAACGAAAGAGCTTTTATTTTTAGAGAGTCACAAATGGGGCACGTAGGTCCCTACTTAAAATCGGCCCACGATACACACACATATACACACAGAGATAGAGTCAGTGAGTTGACCCACCATACACACCATAAACACACAGAGATAGGGCCAGTAGGTGGACCCACGCCTTATACACATACACACAGATAAAGAGTCAGTGTGAGGAGAAGGGAATACAATTAAACGTAAGTAAAACTGAGTGGCTGGTAGTTTCCACGAAACCTCGGTTCCAACAAACACCTCCCCTCCCCCTTATTCCCCCAGTTGCCCCCTTCCCCCACATTATGGACTATAACTACTCCCTATTTTATTACCGCCAGAGATTATAACTATACCTGATGTCCTGAAGCCAGTAACAGCGGAAAAGCCAGCAACACTAATGAGAAGCAGCCAGGCAGCTCACCAAAGACCTCCGCATCGGAGGAAACCACAACAACTGAGGACTTCACCGGCAAATTACTGCTAAAACAGATAAGCATGGGAGAAGCCAAACTGTCGGCGCTACCAACAGACAAGATACTTAGTCTGTTGGAAAACGAGCTGGAAGGAAAAAGCGTCTCTCAGCTACGCAAGATACCTGATGGAATAGTGGTCTCCATCAACAAGAACTCTAAGACCACCGCACTAATGCAGAAGATGTCACAAAACGAGAAAGCCGACAGCAAGCATACCTACGGTATCACAGTAGAAGCCACCCGACACTGCATGATGAAACGATGGGTCATCAAACGAGTCAAGACCCATCTCATCAACGACCAGATCAGGGAGATGCTGACGAGAGAGAAGAGGAAGCTCAAGATTACCAGTGCTGAGAGGATCATCGGCAAGAATAACATCCCCACCACATTCGTCATCGTAACATCAGAGGACCGAGTGATCCCACAATTCATTAGATGGGACAAGAGAGACCAAGTTCCAGAGCATTACATACCGAGAGTGCTACAGTGCTCTAAGTGCCAACATGCAACATAATGTTTCAGCTTTCTCACATGCCTGTGCCAACTTTGAGCTCAATATCAACTTGGAGAAGACTGTAGTTGTGTACCAGCCAGCTCCAGGGAATAATCACACTGTGCCGAATATCAAAGTGAATGATCATAGGCTAAGTGTTGTGGACAAATTCACCTATCTTGGCAGCACTGTGTCACAAGCTGCCACAATTGATGACGAAGTGAATGCAAGAATCTCCAAGGCCAGTGCGGCCTTTGGCAGACTGTACAAGAATGTATGGGACAGAACTGGAATAAGCCTGCAAACAAAGCTAAAAGTCTACAAAGCAGTTGTATTATCCACACTGCTATATGCTTGTGAAACCTGGACTGTTTATCAGCGACACGCTAGGAAATTAAACCACTTCCACACAGTCTGCCTAAGGAAGCTACTGAAGATTAAATGGCAAGACAAGATTCCAGACACTGAAGTCCTAGAAAGAGCATCCATGCCCAGTATCCACACTCTACTGATGAAGAATCAGATTCGCTGGGCTGGTCACTTGACTCGCATGCCAGATCACAAGCTCCCTAAACGAATTTTTTACAGCGAACTGCGTTGTGGTAACCGCTCCCAAGGTGGCCAGAGGAAACGCTTAAAGACACTCTGAAAATTTCACTGAAGGCTTTTGGAATTCATCATGACACCTGGGAGGCTGCAGCCAGAGACCGAAATTCGTGGCGTGCATCATTACGCAAGGGTGCAGTCATATGTGAGGCAACCAGGACTGCAAGAGCTGTGAAGAAAAGGCAGGACAGAAAACCCACTGCAGGAAATCCTCCTCCAGAAACGTCAAGCATTCCTTGCCCACATTGTCAAAGAACATTTCGAGCCAAAATAGGCCTTATCAGCCATCCTAGAACCCACGGCTCCATACTTTCAACCCCACTGGATGAAATGAATGGTCATCATCATTCTTGATGGACAAACAACAACAAGTGCCAGAAGTTCTGGCACACCCGTGTCACCTGCAAGAGTGAGGTGGGGGTATGTAGCTACTGCACCCATACAGTCAGTGCCAGCATGCAAAGACCGACACGGACTTCAGGAGGCCTAACACGAACAGAAAATGCGTCAACTACCTCGGCAACCACGGCACCAGGTACCTCGGCTGCCCCTGCCACCAAGACAGCAAGGAAGCCATGCAGATCACCATAAAAAATAACCTGTCCTATAAAGAGGCTCGGAGGCAGTACGAGGCCACCAATCGACTCACAAAAAGCTACAAAGCACAACTGGAAGGCCAACTGAAGGACCTGAGATCTCAGTTCAAAAGCATGGAGGAAGAAAAAGACATGACGCAAGAAACACAGTTAACAGTATTAACAGCCATTCATAGCATCCTGATTCAGCAGGATGCCGCTCGAGTGGCTGCAATAAAGACTGAAACAGAAGAAACTCTAGCAAAAATTCAAGAAGAAAGAGGAAAGACAGAAGAAACTCTCAAACAGATTCAAGAAGAAAGAACAAATAAAACTGCTCAAGACCAAGTCCGAAACACCTGAACCAGAAGATGCAAAGGCACACACAGAAGAAGAATCAACAGAAGAAGAACTAGAACTTGATGAAGAAGACTGCCGAGACCAAGACCAAGTATGTAGGGCGGTCATGAATCAGTTCCGCTCTCCACCACGATCGAACTCTCTAGTCGACACACGAAATCAAAGAAGAACGAGAAGATTTAAAGACAACCCAAGACGGGGAAATAGATGGAACACCAGGAGAGACGACTACAGGTAATCATCCCTGAAGGAAACAGCACCATATGAAGGGGTGGGTCCACAATTACTCCAGGCCTCAACAATTGCGCGACTCTGTCCAGACTTGTAAAACCACAAGGATGAAACGAACTCAACTGCAACAACTCAACCATTTCAAGGAAGCAGATATAAGCAGCATAATATACGAAATAAGAGTGAGATACACTATAAAGGCCCCAAATACAACCAAACCGATATAATTGAAGGCTGAACGGGGCCATTATTCTCAGCTGAATTGGAATTAGAAACCGCCTCTCCCACCCTCCTCCAACCCCCACCCCACCCCACCCCCACCCAGCTGATGTTCTCTCGTGTTGCTATGGTAATCCGTCGGCTTGAGGCGTTATTAACCATTCGCCCCTTGACCCGGCGTTCAGTCGCTTCGTTGGAATCATAGAAGTGGATTTTATGAAACATGTGTCCAGCCACAACAAGGATACAGAGAGTAAAGTTTATATTTTCATGTTGTGTTTGTCATGTAGTTGTGTCGGTGCACGTTTGTTGTTTCAGTGCTGACGAATGCTTTAACAGCAACGTCCATGTTGTTACGTGTAATCATGCTCTACTAAAGCGCACCGTCTACTTCTCCTTGTGTGGTGATTTATTCATCGTAGTTTCCAGAAGGTTCTAGCCGCGTCGGTAACTTACGGGGTATGTGAGCCGGTCGCTCAGAAAGCAATGGCAAACTACTGAGCGTAATCTTGCCAAGAGATCAACAATCAGCTGAAAGATGCTGATGTTAATAGCGATGTCTTGTAAAGAATATGCGGGGAAAAAAGTTTCCAGGAAAGCACAAATTCTATGTATATATTAAAGATTTAACAATAACACAAGTTAATCTATACTTATTTTGATTACACAGCGGCACCTGATGGAAGATGGGACTCAGACATACAAGGAGAAATTGCCACATTTAAAGATTTTTTTCACTATATTTAAATACTCTTTCATTGGTATAAACAAGACGAAGAAAGATAGAAAGAAAACGACCAACACAAAACCTACACAATGAAAAGATCGTGTGCAACCTATTCTTATGTATTGCTGATGATGATGGACAATGAGTAACTTTTATTGGGTGGGGGCGGGTGGGGGGGGGGGGGGGGGCGCTTTCATTGACTTTGAAGTCAAGCGTAGTCCATACACCAGATACTAGTTCACGTGCACGGACTAGATTTGTGCGCCTGGATTCATCATGTGGCATGGCGATAAGCGTGGGCGGTCAACTTTGGCCATCTCACACGATCACCAGAGTGGTGGATCAGCTCAGTGTTCTTGTCTCCACCATACCATGTGGCTAAACCATCCAGGTATTTACTTCTTTGCCTTCCCATTGTTCTCTTCCATTCGAATTTGTCTCAATTATCACCAAGCGTGGAAATAGAATTGTGTTTACGTCCAATTTCTCTAATCAGTTTACGGTTTCCATTTGTTTCTTGTAGGATTTGGTCATTGGATTTTCTGTCCGTACTTGGTATTCTTTGCATTTCCATCAGAAACTACGAGATGAAGTCAATAAGTAAGTCACAAATGGCTTAGAAAAATAACTAAATATGATAACAACTTGAAACTAGTTTATTTTTATACATACATTGTCCCTTTATTTCTCAGCGTAATTTCCACCAACATTGATGCACTATCCCATCGTTTTATCAGTCCTCCCAAACCGGCTGCATAGAACTGCGTGCTCTGTTTTCTAAACCACGTTTTCACTTCACATTCAACTTCGGCGTCATTCGCGAAATGTCTCCCGCCAAGGTGGGTTTTCAGTGAGCCAAAAAGATGGAAATCGATAGGGGCTAAGTCGGGGCTGTAAGGTGGATGTTCCAGAACTTCCCACCTTATTTGGTTAATTTTCTCCTGAGTTAATCGAGTCGTATGTGGTCTGGCATTGTCATGAAGAAGCAACACTCCTCTAGTCAGCAGTCCTGGACGTTTTCTTCGAATTGCATCATGAAGCATCGACAGAACTTCACAGTACGATTCAGAACTCACATTATCACCTTCCTTCTTGAAATTGATTAAAAGAACTGCTTGACAATCCCAGAACACTGTCAGCATACCCTTCCCTGCTGATGGCGTAATCTTGATCGGATTTCATCAACAGTTGTAGAGCGTCGTTGAGAAAACTTTTCTACCCAGCTATGCACCGTTTTAAGGGACAAACATTTGTCAACATAAACAGGAAGCATTTCCTTATGAATGTCCTTTGCAGGCAGTTCTTTTGCCCCCCCCCCCCCTCCAAAAAAAAAAAACCGCACAAAGCACATTGTTCTTTGGTTGTATACTCCGTAAGTATAGTAGTCATATTGTTTATGCACTGCGCATGCGCATAAGATACCTAGCGCCACCTGACGAACAGGAATATAAAGTTCGATGTTGCTGTCACCTAATGATATCTTAGAAAACACCAACTACATTTACCTGCCATCCCGACTTCCGGTCGCCAGCATGGCGGTTAGGCATTGAACCGTTGGAGCCTGTGGCGAGTTTATGCTTATGGCTACGGTTTACAATCGCATTTTCCTCACGTTGGACTGGTAGTGCATGGTTCCGTTGCTCTGCTACTGAGTGAGTGCGTGGGCGACACCGTGAGCTGTGAAATTCGCATGGAATGCTTTTACATCTGTCCTGTACAGTGAACTGCATGTTCAGAACAATGGCTACCGGCGGTTGCTGAATTGACTGTTTTGCCCTTTCGGTTCACGAGTGCATTTTTCGGGAGACTCCTGGGAGTCGGCACTGAAGCTGCGGAGTTCGTGCTTTGTGCGACACTTTCGGCGGGTCGCCCTGCGGTAAGAGACCGAGCCATGTGAGAAAACCCGGGTCAATGAGGTCTTTCTGGTGACTGCCGAGTCCATCGACGATGAACTGTGGTATTCGTGGATGAATTTTGTGTTGGCATTCTGACGGCGGCATTATGCACAGTTTAACTGTGCGGGCTTGTTGGATTGCCGAGACTCCTGTCTATTCCACTTTTCACATTGGACAGTGGGGAGCATTTTGTGTGATATTCGCTGGCACGGGAATGAAGCATAATGGGGTCGACCCGTTGCCGTGAAGTTGGAACCTCGATTAACCTGCCATCCCACAGAACTGTGTGACTTACTTATTGACTCGCCCTCGTACATTTGCACAGCTTGTCTGCTCATTGTCCAAGCTTCACATCCATACAAACGTACAGGTTCTATGTAGCAATGCAACACTCTTTTTCTCATTGCAAAGGACATCATTTTATTGGTTTTATTGGCGTGTGGAATAGTTTTCCTTATTACCCGTGTCCCTCGCCATCATGCCAACCCACTCCAACTTAGAGGTACTTGAACTTTAAGGCGCCAAGTCAAGGACGAGAAGTCAACATTTTAGTCCAACTGACCGGTGTAGGCCTGACCCTCTACGACGGCATTACCACACCGGAAATTTAAGAGCATGCGTCCTCATGCATTCGGACATACTGACCTTACAATAATGAGTAATGAACTGAATGAAGAAACTGGCGGAAGCTGAGATGTGGTTGTTTAGAAGAATATTGAGAATATTATGGGCAGAGAATAAGTACAACTCTATGATACTGACAGCTGCGGACGTTACAATAATACTCATCAAAACGAAAGCAAAAATAAACATTAATGGGGCAATTCAACAGAAGAGGAGAAAGATGTGTGTGGAAAGATTAAATATCTTATCGGCAAATACCATTATAGAAACAGCAACTTCATTAAATTAGCAGATGAGAAAGAGAAATGGAGAGTCGTAAGCGCCAACTTCTCATAAGGCAAGGCAACCCAAGAACAAGCAACTTGTCTAACTTAACTTTTTGGAAAACTACAATTGGACATTCTGTGAGAAAGAAAGATTACATCAACAGGAAATTACGTATGCGCAGTACCTTTACTGTAAAGATATGGAACAATTACGTATGTTTAATTTTTAGCTAAAATGAAACAAACAAACAAACAAACAAACATCCCAAGGCCACTCATACAACAAATCAAGGTCACTCATAGTTAGTCATATGACACGAAAGAGCGGCTGAGTACTGGCTGAAAACAGCTGGCAGAATGTGCCAGGGGCCGAGTACTGGCTGAAAACAGCTGGCAGAATGTGCCAGGGGCCGAGTACTGGCTGAAAACAGCTGCCAGAATGTGCTAGGGGCTGAGTACTGGCTGAAAAAGCTGCCAGAATGTGCGAGGTGATTTGTTCAAATGTTGTGTGTCAGAATATGTTATTGCTATACTTGCTTTCGAAGTGAATATGTAAATATTATAACAAGGAGAACAATTAGTGGCAATTATAACAAGTAGTGACAATTATAACAAAGAGAACAAGTAGTGACAATTATAACAAGTAGTGATAATTATAACAAAGGAGAACAAGTAGTGACAATTATAACAAGCAGTGACAATTATAACAAGTAGTGACAATTATAACAAGTAGTGACAATTATAACAAGAGGAACAAGTAGTGACAATTATAACAAGGGGAACAAGTAGTGACAATTATAAAAAGTAGTGACAATTATAACAAGGGGGACAAGTAGTGACAATTATAACAAGTAGTGTCAAATATAACAAGGGGAACAAGTAGTGACAATTATAACAAGAGGAACAAGTAGTGACAATTATAACAAGGAGGACAAGTAGTGACAATTATAACAAGCAATGACAATTATAACAAGTAGTGACAATTATAACAAGTAGTGACAATTATAACAACAGGAACAAGTAGTGACAATTATAACAAGAGGAACAAGTAGTGACAATTATAACAAGGGAAACAAGTAGTGACAATTATACCAAGGAGAACAAGTAGTGACAATTATAACAAGCAATGACAATTATAACAAGTAGTGACAATTATAACAAGTAGTGACAATTATAACAAAAGGAACAAGTAGTGACAATTATAACAAGAGGAACAAGTAGTGACAATTATAACAAGAGGAACAAGTAGTGACAATTATAACAAGGAGAACAAGTAGTGACATTTATAACAAGTAGTGACAATTATAACAAGTAGTGACAATTATAACAAGTAGTGACAATTATAACAAGTAGTGACAATTATAACAAGTAGTGACAATTATAACAAGGAGAACAAGTAGTGACTATTATAACAAGCAGTGACAATTATAACAAGGGGAACAAGTACTGACAATTATAACAAGGGGAACAAGTAGTGACAATTATAACAAGGAGAACAAGTAGTGACATTTATAACAAGCAGTGACAATTATAACAAGGGGAACAAGTAGTCACAATTATAACAAGGGGAACAAGTAGTGACAATTATAAAAAGGGGAACAAGTAGTGACATTTTTAACAAGGGGAACAAGTTGTGACAATTATAACAAGGAGAACAAGTAGTGACAATTATAACAAGGAGAACAAGTAGTGACAATTATAACAAGGAGAACAAGTAGTGACAATTATAACAAGGAGAACAAATAGTAACAATTATAACAAGGAGAACAAGTAGTGACAATTATAACAAGGAGAACAAGTAGTGACAATTATAACAAGGAGAACAAGTAGTGACAATTATAACAAGGAGAACAAGTAGTGACAATTATAACAAGGGGAACAAGTAGTGACAATTATAACAAGGAGAACAAGTAGTGACATTTATAACAAGTAGTGACAATTATAACAAGGGGAACAAGCAGTGACAATTATAACAAGGAGAACAAGTAGTGACATTTATAACAAGTAGTGACAATTATAACAAGGGGAACAAGCAGTGACAATTATAACAAGGAGAACAAGTAGTGACATTTATAGCAAGTAGTGACAATTATAACAAGGGGAACAAGCAGTGACAATTATAACAAGGAGAACAAGTAGTGACAATTATAACAAGTGGAACAAGTAGTCACAATTATAACAAGGAGAACAATTAGTGACAATTATAACAAGGGGAACAAGTAGTCACAATTATAACAAGGAGAACAAGTAGTGACATTTATAACTGATCTGTCGTGAACTGACTTCCTTTCCGAATCATTCGCGCCCAGTCTTTCACTGTTTTCTTCGACAACATTTGTTACCGTACGCTGCCTGCATTCTTCGATGACTGTCCTCTGGTCGACATCCTTCAAATGAAAGAAACTGAATCACCGCTCTTTGAGCTTCTTTGGACGGATTTTATTTCAACGCAGCCATTTTCTCAACGGTCGGAAACAGAACGCGAGCATCATGGGACGATAAGCACGAGCTCTTTTATTCATTGGTCAGTACTTATCACGTGATTATAACATGATTATGTTCAACGTACGCAATTACGCGCGGTGCGGCACGAACGAATTTCAAATGGACGCCCCTTATATCATCATATTTGTTGATTTTCTCGGTAACTTTATGTTTATATTTATCCGCGCTACTTTGTGTCTGTGTGTAGGATCAGGAGGTCATCATGGCCGAATGGTTATGAACTCGGGTTCTTAAACATCCGGTGTGCTGTTGCCGAGGTAAGGGGTTCAACCCTACACCGGCCAGTTGGAATAAAATGTTGACTTATCGTCCGTGACTTGGGGACGTAAATTACAAGTCCCTCTGAGGTCGGAGTGGGTTCGCCCGATGGCGAGGGACACTGGTAATACAGAAAGCTAATCCATACGCAAAATTCAGTCCGGTACTACTAGAAGCGGCGTATATGGATTACGCTTGAGTTCAAAGCGAGCGAGCGTAAATAACTATAAAAATAACATATTTGGATCAGTGTGTAAGCACTAACAAAAGAAAGTGCAAGCGAACTTTGTGGCAACCCCTGAGAGTGCCTACGTGTGATAGTGCACAATCCCACGTGTCCGCCCACGAGACCGCGCCATGTGCATGCATGCGACATCTGTGGAGCTGTCGGTTGAGGGTTTTTGGGATGACGCAGCGAGTCTGAACGGCTCCATGTGACGTCTCAGTTTCTTGAGCCGGTAGGGCCGTCATGTATGATAGTCATCATCTTCATCATCATGATCATCATGATCATCATCATCAGCATCACCATCATCATCAAGTGCCCTTCCAGCTGGCGTAGGCGTTCATGACTCTCTGTAGATCTCAGTCTTTGTGTTCTGGATCAAATCTGCTGATGATATTCTTCCATGCCACCTCCTCAATCAAATTGTATAGCAACTAAATAAATACACACGTATTGTTTGGCGCTCACAGAAGTAGGGAAAATAATTAGAGACATTAAGGCTTATTCCCCTACATTTGGACAAATGTGCATGACTATAAAGATTTACTTTTACAGACTCGATTTGGACAAATTTGCATGAGTATGAAGATTTACCTTTACAGAAACGATTTGGACAAATTTACATGAGTATAATGATTTACCTTTAGAGAATAGATGTGGACACTGTTACATGATTATTTTCCCATTATGCTCCGTTCCTGTGCTAGTGAATATCACACAAAATGCTCATCACTGCCCAATGTGAAAAGTGGAACAGACAGGAGTCTTGGCAAGCCAACAGCCTGCACAGGTACACTGTGCATAAAGCCGCCGCCAGAATGCCAACACACACGTCCTCCACGAATGATACAGTTCATTGGTGATGGAATCGGCAGTCACTAGAAGGACTTCATTGACCCGGGTTTTATCCCACATAGCTCAGTCTCTTTCCGCAGGGCGACACGCCAAAAGTGCCGAGCAAAGCACGAAATCCGTAGCTCCAGCGACGACTCTCCTGAAAAATGCACTCGTGAACCGAAAAGGCAAACCAGTCAATACAGCAACAGCCGGCCGCCATTGTTCTGAACATGCAGTTCACGCTACAACAAAAGCGGGCAGATGCAAAAGCAGTCCACACAAATTTCACGGCTCACAGTGTCGGGCCACACATCCACTAGACGGAACCTTTTTTTTTTTTTTTTGCAGGAGTATAAATATTTACCTTTACCACATCGATTTAGACATATTTGCATGAGTATAAAGATTTACATTTACAGCAACGATTTCTCATTTCGTAGGATAGGCTTCCGAAGGACATCATCAATGAGTAGGACATGCATTCGAGGGACACCATTTATTCAGGATCTGTGAGAAAACTGAGATCTCTTGGCTCTGGTCACTGGATCTCTGGAGTCCACTAACTTCATGATCGTCCGCTAGTTTGGCTTAATTCTCAAGGTTATTATATCGATTGTGTTGGCGGGGAAACATGGCGGAATTCACGCGCGAAATCTCATAAACAAGACCCAACAGGCGCCAACAAGTCAGGGACAAGATGTCGCTGTACAGGTGGCCTTGACTTTAATCTCGTGACCGTGAATAAGATTAGTGGAACTGAGATAAAACTATGGAAATATAAACAATATAAAAGAACATGAAGTAATGCAGCTTTACAAACTACAGTTTCGGCAAACAATAGACGTTGCGTTGGCACGTCTTCACCGGAAAACAAAAACAAAATAAAACATATAAACACAGAGAAGACACTACAATGACTACATTAAAGCACAATAACTGAATGAAAAGAATAAACAGCTGAAACTGTTAAAATGAAAGCATAAATGTGTGTGACTCTCTCAGAATCCCAGACTATGAGACATTGATTCACAAATGCAAGCTCGCGGATGCTATCATACCTATTCAGCCATCACAGGCAGGCAGGCAGGCAGGCGGGCGGACG
Source organism: Cepaea nemoralis (assembly GCA_014155875.1). NCBI lineage: Eukaryota > Metazoa > Mollusca > Gastropoda > Stylommatophora > Helicidae > Cepaea > Cepaea nemoralis. The sequence continues at coordinate 432,646 of JACEFZ010012910.1, forward strand.
GACGGACGGATGGATGGATGGATGGATGGATGGATGGACGGATGGATGGATGGATGGATGGACGGACGGATGGATGGATGGATGGATGGATGGATGGATGGATAGACGGACGGACGGACGGGCGGACGGACGGACGGATGGATGGATGGATGGATGGATGGATGGACGGGCGGGCGGACGGGCGGACGGACGGACGGACGGATGGATGGACGGATGGACGGATGGATGGATGGATGGATGGATGGATGGATGGATGGATGGATGGATGGACGGGCGGGCGGGCGGACGGACGGACGGACGGATGGGTGGATGGATGGATGGATGGATGGATGGATGGATGGATGGATGGATAGATAGATAGATTAGATAGATAGATAGATAGATAGATAGATAGATAGATAGATAGATAGATAGATAGATAGATAGATAGATAGATAGATAGATAGATAGATAGATAGATAGATAGATAGATAGATAGATAGATAGATAGATAGATAGATAGATAGATAGATAGATAGATAGATAGATAGACAGATAGATAGACAGACACACAAACAGACATTTACATCTATATAAACAGCCATATATTAGACCACTTAGTATTAATCATTATGTTTTTCATCATCAGCTGTGGTGTAGTCATTCTGTGAACTAGTGGTGTCGTCATTCTGTGTATCAGTGTTGTCAGTGTGAGGCCACAGATCAACCCCTAGAATCGAGCTGTGGTCGCAGTTACACTCACTCGGTTCTCCAGGGTAAATAAGTGACTACAATGAACACGTGACATTAACGAGTATGTGTGTCTTCTTGCACATTGCTACTTTTGCTATACCTTGTTATTCTTATTCTTTTTATGAACTCTACAATTTAATAGAAAACGCTTGTAAATAAGAATCGCTATGGGGAAAAAATATACTTTTGTAAAGTTACATCCAGTGGCTTATAAGAGTACGGAATTACAAATTAATTATTGAGTCCCCTGAGTCGAATGTGAAAATTGCAAATGAATTAGAGAAGTCTTATGCAGGCAGGCTTGATTTGTTTGGCATCAAGTTATGATGATAGAGCAACTTGAATACTGGTCTCTGCATGTTTCCAGTCCCATACCGCCAGGTATAGATCGGAACAACCGCTCATCGAGAGGAGACCGTCTTGGTATGTATCATGCTTTCCCGGGAAATCCAAACACAATGGACCAGAAACCGACCATTTAACCTGGCCAAATGTAAACGGTAATTGTCAACAAAGTAATGTACTATAACAGTGTAAAGGACTAACAAAGACTTGGTTTCATATCAATAGGGTTTATTTTCTTGATGATGACAAGTGCTATTAAGATGGCGTCCTTCCAAGTCCAGACCCTGATCTTGACTGCCCCCGTAACAACCAACTACGTCACGACTTGAGCATCTCTCTTCCCATTCTCCTCCGATGCTCAATCGTGCCGTAGCCTTTTCCCACTAACTTACTCCTCTGCTACACCTCCCTATGTTTAAGAAAGACTTTTTCCTTTAAAAAGTCTTTCCTCCCAATCCCCCTATTCTATTCCCTCTCTTTTCCTTACCTCCCACAACTCCTCTAATCTTCCCCAAACCAACTTTATTTTAAGTAAAACAATCTATTCGTACTCTTTCCCCTGCCATATAGTAAACGACTATGAACTCTTTAAACATAACATATTATTAACATTTAAATCTCAACTTCATACAATACATCATAATACATATGGTTTTGAATAAACACTCCTTCTCTTCATAAGCAATCCGCTTAAAATTTCAACCACTGTACTCTTCTTATACCAACTCCCTATTGTCATCACTAACCCCACTAACTCTCCACTTTTAATCAACCTGAAATCACTCTCACACGATAGAAAGACAAAGAATCGGTGGCCACCGGTATTTAAAAGAAGCAGTAGAACTCTTCCACACAAAGACCACACTCAGCTAAATCACACACCCCCTTTACCCCCCTATGTCATTTGAGACTTTATGTAATAAAGTCTAAAACAATTATATCCTCTACCGTACCACTTATTATGGTAACAGTTTACGCTGCTATCTACAGCATCAAATACCAACCAAATGTCTATATATTACAGACACTACCAATTTTATAACTCTGAACCTTATCTCAACCTCACATTGTAATGTTAACCACAAAACACATCCCGAGGACACAATTAAAAAGGTCCATTATCCCTAAAGACCTGTTCCAATATACATCACCTCACAATCTTCTCCTATACCTCACTCAGAATTCTCTCGCCGACCCTTTACTGTCCATTTATTATGGGCATATCTATTAAAACCTCCACTTATGCCATTATCAACAGCAACAATATACTACCCCCAACTCCTGTCTGTGACTGCTTGCAATCAACTTTATCTCAGTCCATATATCACGGACCTTCTAACACCCCATGTCATTATGTTTCCCTTTATTATTGTACTGCTATCCACAGTGTCTAACCAAACATGGATTCAATTCATGTTTACTCTTTGTCTGGGGTAACCCGTTACCCATTTATTCTTATATAACCCAGTAATCTCGTGTCTCTTATGAAAGTACACTCTGGCTCTTCTGACCCCATGGAAACTATGTTCTAAACTTTCCCCTCATTTACCCCACTGCTATATTCATTAATCTTCTCTTCCCCCATATGGCTTCCAATCCATATATTTCCAATCAATGCTGACTTTAGTGTAACTCTAAACTTTCCCATAACCATCCCCGGTATATGTTTCCACTACTTCATAACCACATCAACCTCATTATGCTGATTATCACAGCAATATAATATACCCATGAACACATTATTCACAAAGATGATGTGTCTCTCTACTAGTCCACAGTAGTTTATTACTATTTTCTGAACGAAGGGTCCCAATTAAACCCCATATATTGTCTTTATTCTAGACAAAACCATGTAAACTAAACATAACTTAATTAACTACTATTTAACATACGAAACAGCGAAATAAAATCACAACAGGATATCATACCCCCCCCCCCCCCCAAATTTTTATAACATCATTTATGTTTCCCCTCATATCAATTAAAGGTATGAACTCATTCAAAGAAAAACATATATTAAAATAATACAACATACATCCTAATCTATTTTTACTAAATACTACTGGTCTCTTTTACGGACCAATAGTTTGTACACCAAAAGTCTAAGAACACAATAACCCTATTCTAAAATAATAACAATCATTTTACAGGACCAAATCAAGCAAAAAATTTTTTTATATATGAGGCATTAAACACTCAGACTCAATAAAACAAGTGTCTTCTCGCTAAAGAGAAGGTTTTCAAAAAAATATATATTTCACTTAAAATTAACTACGTACAGTGGCCCATCAACATTGGCCTCCTATACGTATCAATGTAACACATATTTATTCCTACAATATGTGATATTCCTATATCTATTTTTATAACCGTGAAAACAAAACACTTCACTGCCACGTATGTATATCTGTTAACTACAGACCAATTTCTTAACTTAGAACAATATCTGTTTTCCCCACACAAAAAAATCATTAATCAACAATGACCGTACTATCATTGATTCTCTCCCCTCACAATTTTCTATCTTTTACAAAACTAACTTCTAACACATCATAATATCTGGAATATCATCTTAAACAAGCACTGTAAACTACAGGTCACTCACTTTATCTATTACCAATGTGGCGATTATTCTATTGTCACCTCAATGTACCAGCCGTCATCTATCTACTAATTAACCTGTGGCTCGGCACACCAATTGTTTCCCATGGATTTGTACCAAACATCACTACAACTTCTTAATCATTACCGTTACCTACGGTATCTCCACTCTCCTACGTCCAACAAAACTTTGTCTATTTACTATAGACCTCCCACCAACACATCTATTTGCTGTACCAACCACTAATTCTACTTTTAAGTTTCTCGTCTACCCGACGCAATTAACTAACGTATCATTACTTTCCAGGCTGTAAGGTGTGGAATGCGCCTGGCCCTGCAGCCAGCAGGGTTAGGATCGGCTAGCCTCTCCCAGGAGGGGTGAAGAGCGAAAATTAGTAGCCTGCTGATGACCCGCAGACTACACAAGTCAACCCCCACCTCCACGTGGTGCAGACCGGGCAACCATGACCGCGAGGTCATGGGCTAACGGGGCTATGGCTCGCCAAAGGGGATGGACTCCCTGTGGTCAGATTAGTGTCCTAAACCTGCAACTGGCCTAGCAAGCCGGCAGGGGATCTTCATACTGCTCGTAGAAAAACTAAGAAGTATAAACGGACTGACCCAAACGGCTATCGACCTGGCAATGTTAATGGACTACGAGATAGATCAGCGATTCAAAAAATAGGCACAATGAACGTCTGTGGTTTCAATAGTAAAGAAGAAGAGCTTATAGAAACAATGGAGAAGAGGAATATTGGTCTGATGGGAATAGCGGACACCAGAACAAAAGGGAAAGGATGCAAGGAGCTCCACCGCAGTTACACGTTTGTTTACTCTGGAGTAGAACAGCAAGAAAGGGCAAGACACGGTGTGGGAATAGTCATCGAACCACGGCTAGCAAGAGCAATACTAGAAATAAAATATATATCAGAAAGAATCATAACAGTGAGAATAAAAGAACAAACAATCACAACATATGTACAGATATACGCACCATGTAATGCAAACAATAATGAGCAAGAATGCGAGGACTTCTACGAAGACATACATGATGTGCTAAATAAAATAGATAAGCAGGACAACATCATAGTTATGGGAGACTTCAATGCAAGACTAGGACATAACAGAGTGGGCATAGAAAAACACCTGGGAGCATTTGGAGATCAGCAAAATGAAAGGAATGATAACGGAAGTAGACTATTAGAGCTTTGCAGCCAACACGACCTCTATATAACAAACACATTCTATAAACATAAAGATTCACAAGTATACACCTGGTATAAATGGAACGATCTAGATACTAAAAGCCAAATTGATTTTATATTAACAAGAAATAACAGAAAGAGAAATATATTAGATGCAAGAGCAGTGCCCAATTTCAGTATAAACACAGATCATAAAGCAGTCGTTGCCACAATAAGAACCATTAGAAGAAGAAAACAAAGAGCAGGAAAATACATGCCATGCGAATCAGTAAACTTAAAAAACCTTAAAGACGAGGCAGTAAGGGAAAATTATGAGAAAGAACTAACTGAACTCTTTGTAAAATTACCTACGGAAAGAAAAACAGTGGAAGAAGAATGGGAGATGTTCAAATCAAGCATTTTAAATACTGCAAAAATAACATGCGGAACCACGAAAAAACGCAAAACACGGATAAAGAAAATAACAAGTTGGTGGAACGCAGAAGTAAAGAAAGCGGTAAAAGAAAAAAAGGAAAAATATAAAAAGTGGTTGAAGAGCAAACAGGAATGTGATTACAGAGAATACAGAATAGCGAGAAGACATGTGAGTAGAATAGTAAAGAGGGAAAAACAGAAAGACTGGGAAGAGTATGGAGAAACCCTAAATAAAAACTACAAGGAGGCAACCAGAAACTTCTACAAAAAGATAAGTGCAATGCGAACCAGAGGAGAACCCTTTGACCCAACTGAAATAATTAACAGCGAAAATGGAGAACCAATAAGTGAACAAAAACAGATCCTAATAAGATGGAAGCAGTATTTTGAACAACTTCTCAACATCCCATCAGATGTCACAGGAATTCAAGAGACCTACACAGATGTCACCGAGGAACTAGAACCAGACATACTAAAAGAAGAAATTATAGAAGCCATCAGATTAGCCCCATTGAACAAATCACCAGGACAGGATGAAATACCAAATGAACTAATTAAAGCAGCAAGGGAAGTAGGAACAGCTTGGCTACATAGACTATTCAACCATGTTTGGGTAGAACAACAGACACCACGAGACTGGGGAAACGCCATAATTATCCCAATTTGGAAAAACAAAGGCAGCAAAAGAGATTGCACACAATACAGAGGCATTTCACTGTTGAGTCATACTGGGAAAATATTTTGCAAAATTCTTGAAAAAAGATTACGAACTACTTTAGAACCCCAGCTAAGCGAAACGCAGCTTGGATTTAGGAAAAACAAAGGATGCACAGACGCCATTTTTGCTCTTAGACAACTTATAGAAAAATCAATTGAATTCAATGAAACACTCTACTTAGCCTTTGTTGACCAAGAAAAGGCATTCGATAGGGTAGATAGAAACAAGCTGTGGGAAATCCTTAAACAATATGGAGTGAGTACACATCTAACAAACCTATGTAGAAGTTTATACAACAACAGTGAATGCATAGTGAGAGCAACTGGAGGACACTCAGAACCCTTCACCATAAGATCTGGAGTACGACAAGGTTGTGTCCTGTCCCCTCTCTTGTTCATAACATATATAGACAACATATGTAAAGAAACCAGCCAAGCAGAGACAGCAAGAATACCGCATGACGAGAACACAGAAGAAGAACCATCTGCAAATCTAACCATTAGAGAACTCCTGTTTGCGGACGACCAAGCACTAATAGCAAAATCAGAAGCTGAATTACAAGACCACATGAATAGTCTAAACGAAATGTGTAGGGAACATAACATGAAAATTAGCACAAGCAAAACAGAGGTAATGACTATAACTAAAGAAGAACAAACAGCAACAATTCACCTAAACGAACATCCCTTGAAACAAGTAAAGAGCTTCAAGTACCTAGGAAGTATAATATCATCAAATGGCAGATCAGAAGACGAGATCGAAAATAGGTGCAATAAGGCAAATCAACTCATTGGACAAATGGCACCAATACTAAAGAACAAACATGTATCAATAACTACTAAGAAAGCACTTTACAACACAATCTTCCTACCAACTCTGTGCTACCAATGCCAAACCTGGACAATGACAGAAAAAGAGAAAAGAAAAATCACAACAACAGAAATGAGGTTCCTGAGAAGAATACTCAACGTATCAAGAAGAGATAAGATCAGAAATGAAGAAATCAGGACTAAAGTGGGGGTTAAAGCTGCTCTAGATTTTATTAGAAAGCAGCAAGTCAAATGGTTTGGCCATGCATGTAGGCTACCAGTCAACAGCATGCCACAACAAGCAATGATGTACAGACCAGATGGAAACAGAGGAAGAGGCCGACCACGTAAACGTTGGACGGAGGGAATAACAGAATCCATGGGAATGTCGATATACGAAGCCCATAACCGGGCACTCTCACGAAGTTTATACTTCACCTCGACACCGCAAGGTACAAGAGGAACATGATGAGATGAGATGAGATCATTACTTTCCAACATCTCACCACAACTACTCTAAGCTATCCTCACGTTTCTCCTAGCGTTCTTGCACTGCGATGATAGTTAAACCAGTCACACTTATCGGAACATGTTCTCCAACATTCATTTAACTAACCTTGTTTACTTCCGTATCTTTCACTCCTCTACCTATTTATTCAGAACAGCAACCCACACCACTTATAACTGACAACGGACCTCACTTTCCTCATTTGTCAGTATTAGGCATTCCTGCTTCGACATGTCCCTTTCAAGAATACTAAACATGTTTTATGAAACGTCATTCAGAATATTAACTCTCTTTCCGTCAACCTGTCATACAACTTCCATAATTTCCTTCCAACGTCAGATATTCTAACGAAAAGACATCACCATTCTCTAATCATGTTCTTTTTATCTCTACTTTTTCGCATCCTCTATGTTCCACGTTTTATCAACGTCACTTATCAACCACTCTTCGCATATTCACACGGACAGTGATACACAACCTCGCTCTCATCTCACGACTACTCTCGCATCTCGACAACCTAACGTGTCTATACTATTACTTCAACAAAAAAAAAACAATTTAGACGCCAATTCAACATTCCAGCAATCACTCACCACAATCTAAGCGTATCGACCTCCTCTACACACATTGACACAAGATATATCAGCGCCACTATTACATTTTATCTATGTACTTCACTTAGGCGACGTCTTCAAACCTCACTCCTTCTTCACTCACCGCGACGAATACCTGTTTGTCTAGAATTATACTCACGTACTAACTAAACGCCTCGTACATGCATGCTGTACTTATCACTTGCCATCATCCTATCCATTCTCGACGCACATATGTTTGTCTTATTTCTACTTTTTTCCATCATTCACTCGTTTTCAAAGATCAGAATCTATATATTATCTCTCGCAACTTATATCTCTTTTACAGCACTATCAACTATCTCTCAAAACAAACCTCATTCCGCTGAGCCACTAACCTCGTAACTATCATTCTATACTTCTCCACACAACAACTTTCTCAGACTTAATCAGCTCTTCTTTCTCCACAAGCACGACGTAACTCGTATTCTTCAAGCATCAACTTCTACAGTCTTTTACTCTTAATATTCTCGCGTTCAACTGGCTATTTTACACACAGGATACTCAATTCCTCCTCAATCTATATCTCCTCACCAGACACTCTCGGTTCACCTGTCATACAATACTATTCTTTCTTCTCAAACCAACAAGCAAAACTATCTCAGACATCACGTCATAGCTCTGAGTCGAACCATTTCTAGTACGAACATTCATACTTAGTTTATCTCTCACCCTCTACTAATTCTGTGCTGAATCTACTCTACTTTAATCACACCATTTATACATCACTCAACGTGATTAACTCTCTGTATCTATCCATTCCGGACAAAGGAGTATTTTTACCTTAGTTTACTCTCCCTACATCGTAACCAAACAGAAGATATCCTGTATTACGTATCCACGTAGAATATCATTTGCCGTAACTCTCTATCCTCAACAACACTATCGCCTACCCTGTACCATGTGATGCTACACCAAAAAAATTCATCTGCCTATTTTAGACAGCTCATATATCTATATGCTCAAACCGCAATTCTTCTCATAAGCCAAAACTATTCCATTTTCCTTCCTCACCCAAGGAATTTTAACAGTTATAGAGTGTGTCCAAGTTAAATATTTCATTGTCTCTCAATACATTAGTACGTCTTTCTCTAATTATGTCATCTTCACTATCTGTTGTTAACCTGTTAAAGTACTCAGGTCTTAAGGTCATAAGGTCTTCTATTTTTCTCAAGTCACTTTCTGTCGTTGAATAAATTCCCGCTATCTGTCTACTATTATTCTTCTTCTTAAATGATTTCTTTCTATTTCCTTTATTTGCGTCGGTCTGCTCACTGTTTCCTGTATACCTTACGTAACGTTTGCACTTCCCCATCTCGTCTTCAGATGACACACTGATAATAGTTCCTTCATCAGACTCATAATAATTTACTGCAGACACGTCGACCCTATTCCCATAGTCGCCTTTAGAACGTCTGACTTTCTTTCTCTTTCTTGGTATTCGTCTCTTAGCCTTCCCTACTTTCCTGTCATATAAACTGGTATCTAGTTCTAAAGAGTCACTAACCAAAACTCTGTCCGTCTGTCCACCAGCAACTACACCGTATGAGGGAACATCACGCTTCAGATTCAGGATCTGCTCGTAGTGCAATTCTCTCATTCTCCGAATCATCAGTATTATATCTGTTTCAGCATCACGTATTACATATGCGGCGGTAGAAATATCTTCTCCGTAACCTGAACTCTGACAGCTAATATTCCTACACCATTTGGGGATAAATTTCATATCTATACCTGAGGAACTTGACATGGCAGTACCTCTATTAACTATCATACTACTATTTCTTTCTTCAATACTTTTCCTCTTTGGTTTCCTTTCGTCTTTGGTTCTCGTCTGTCTATCTTTCCCAATTTCAACCGTGTCTCCCTTAGTCAAGTGAGTTGGTTTTGACTGAGTCTCTATTAAGTCAGTTTGACTTCCCTTTGTTATCTTGCTGGCTGGTTGTACCTGGACCTTTTTCTCTACTGTATCTACCTGAGTCTGCGTACTATTTTCTATCGTATTACCTGCCTGCGTCTGTGTCTCTCGGTTTATTTTCTTTACTAATATCGTCGTCTTCTTTTCCTGTTCAATCCTAATATTGGCAAGTACTTTAGGAGTCGTTGAATTCTTATCTTTGTGTTCTACTCTGTCCTTCGATCCTGACTTCAAATATTGTCTTTGTCTCTTTTCAAACCAGTCGTTACGTCTTTTTCTAGCGGTTGCACTGTGAGAGGGCCAGCCCCATGATTTCTTTGCAAGGTTTCTCTCACGCCCATTTTTGTATTTATAACAACTATACCAGTCCGACCTTTCACTATTACGTCTGTTCTCACCGTCTTTTACTCTATATACATCAGGCCTTGGTTCGTCATAACCATATTGTCTTCTGTCTTTATTAAGCAATGGCTGTCTCCTGTTATTCTTTCCTACTCCATTACAGTCTACCATAAATCTATAAGGGTCTTGTCTAGTCGTTCTGTTCTTCAACGTTTCTACAAAATTCTCTACTTCACTAACTGCCTCTTTTAATTCCCCCAACCATGTACCAATACGTTGTAATTCTACATATAAGTAATTCATCTTAACTTCTTTGTAACTTATATCAAACTTAAAACTATATTCTCCCTCTGCATATTCCTTGGTACCTGAAAAAAAAAACTCGTCTTGAACTCAGCCGAAATTATGCCTGTTTCTCCACTGTGCTGTGATGGGTCTGCTATGCTGAAATATTTATACTTATACAAGCAAACAAACAATCAATTCTTACTAATATCCAGTCTTAAATTAACTAAAGGATGTTATTGTTCTCCTGAAATTCAATTATTTTCTATCTAACATAAAATATATTACCCCTTTTCTTGTTGAGGTACGCTTTCCAATCGACAATGAAGTCCTTGACGTCTATGTCCTTGTATGCTGAGTTTGAGAAGCACGGTACTCGAGTACTTGAACCAAGATCGACAAAGCGGCTTCAGTAAGGATCAAAAACACTCGACTGGGCTCGATAGGCTCGACTAAGCTCGATAGGACAGTGAAGAGCAGTTAACCGTACCAGCCACCCAGGGACGGGCTCTTGAAACACAGCAAGGAGCGCCTGAATGTATCAGCCACCCAAGGACGGGCTCTTGAAACACAACAGAGTCCGGAGATGACCTGACAATTGCTCAATTTTAATGACTTGGGTTACTGGACGACGGTGATAAAAAAAAAACAGTACTTCAGCCGAACTTGACAAGGAACTTCGGTCTAAACCAGAGTAGCGGCGTCAACACTCTGGAATCGAGCAAGGATAAAATTTTGTAACGTTCACTGATTGTCCAGAATAGCGTGGAGCAATTATTGTGGCGCTCTTCATACAACAAGAAGCTGACCATCCATTTTAGTTACTCCAACAAGATGACCTTCAGTTGTTCAAGTTGACAGTTGACCTTCAGTTGACAAGCTGTTCTGTTAATAAACTTAGGATTCTTGATAGCAGAATTCCGAAAATTATTACAGACAACCACCCCTAGCCGGGCTTTTGGTTGCTGTAACTCTTACAGACGACGCAGTGGCCATTGTTTTATATTTTGAGAGCAGAAAAATTTTCTCAGTCCTCTAGCAACCAAGTGACCTTCAGACAAGTTAGGTTAAAACAACGGCTGCAATGACGGCAGGTCAAAACTCACAGGATATTGACAACAGTTCGGTCACTCCAGAGCACGATAATAAACAGCTCCCGATTTTGACAAGTAATCCTACGATGGTAGATGGTAGCTCCATCCAAAAACTGACTTCAATAGGTATGGCGGCTCCAATCGACTGGCCGAAAAAACGTTTGTTCTAAGTTGCAGGCCTCAAAAAGTAGTCTGGTCTGGAACCTTTGATTATTGCTTCCAACAAGATTCTAGATTCTCTCTTCTTCTTGTTGCCGCAAGCTGAGAAAGGTGTTCATTAAAAGTTCTCCGCTGTGCTCTGCTGTTTCTTAGTACTTCACATTGCGTCCGCGACGGCAAAGTCCAGAATCCTGGTCAAGCGGCTCCATTTAAGCCATATATAACAGTGTATGATGGAACGATGGCTTAACAAGTCTTGTAGAAATTCTAAATCAACTTTATTAAACGTTATGGCCGAAACAATGTCATGGTAGGATACGAACGTGTTGACAGCCTGCGTTCTAGGGCTAGGTTCAGATGTAAACTGATTCTTGACAACAAACTACGTCACGACTTGAGCATCTCCCCTCTCATTCCATCCCGATGCTCAATCGTGCCGTATCCTTTGCCCACCTAACTTACTCCTCTGCTACACAGACAGTGTACGGTAACAAATGTGTGTCGAAGACAACAGTGACAGACTGGGCATGAATGTTTCGGAAAGGAAGTCAGTTCACGACAGATCTTCGACAGCCGGGTCAAGCGCATATTGTTGAAATAGAAAAAAACCATCGCCAAAATTGATGCAGCAGTACAGATGAACCGTTGTTGATGCATACGTTCGCTAGCGAAAGAATTTGATGTGTCAATTGGAACAATTCAAAAGGTCGTTCGTAAGAAACTGCAATATCGGAAGGTGTGTTCACAGTGGGTACCACGGATGTTGACCGACCACCAAAAAGAGGAACACATGGGATGGTGTTTGAACCACTTGCTGCATTACAGAGTGGAGGGTGATGCATTCCTCTTCCGCATAGTGGTAGGTGAGGAATCATGGTGTCACCACTTTGAGCTGAGCAGCAAAAGAGAGAGAGAGAGAGCATGCAATGGAAGTATGCTGGATCACCAAAAGCCAAAAAATTCAAGTTACAGGTTTCCGCTGGTAAGGTTATGCTGAGCGCATTTTTTTTTACTATGAAGGGCTATTGTTGGCCGACTTTAAAGAACCTGGTGTCAACATCAACTCTACCCACTACTTGCAAACACTAGACAAGCTGTAAAAAGCCATCAAGAATAAACGACCCGGCATGCTTTCTCGCGGTGTGATTTTGTTGTACGATAATGCTCGTCAGCATGTCGCAAAGATTGTGCAGGAAGCATTAGCAAGGAAGAAGTGGGAAATTCTGCAACATCCAGCCCATAGTTCTGATTTGTCACCATGTGATTTTCATTTGTTCGGACCTCTAAAATAAGCTCTCAAGGGGCAGCGATTTCACACAGATGCAGACATAATAAATGTGGTAAACACTTGGTTCAGTGAGCAACCACAATCCTTTTTTTCATGACGGCATTCGCCGCCTACCTAAGCAATGGAATGCTTGCCTGAATGTCTACAGCGACTTCTTCTGACCAACCGATGGTGCATAATTAATTCAAAATGAATGCTTTGTTTAATTCTACCACACATGTTAATGTGTCTTTCATGCTTTTGTAATAAAGCAATTGGAAAGGGTTTCAAATGAACGCCCTTAATATATATGATTCCTGAATACATTATTATGAGTGCTTCCGTAGTGTATCAAATGCTTGCTATACTTAAAAACTTTTATTTTGTTTTAGCTTTATAAAGAATTAAAACACTTAACACCAGTGTCATCAGTGTCTTGTGATGTACTAGATAGTGAAAGCACTTAACACTGCATGTCATCACTGCCTGTACCAGTAACTTAAATTAACACTAGTGTCATCGGTAAGACCCTAAACACTGTGTGATCACTGCTGTCATGATGTACTAGTAACTTAATAATATTTGTGTCATCAGTGTCTTGTGATTACTAAACACTGAAGACAACACTATATGTCATTAGTGTCTTCGTAATGCACTAGTACTTTAAAGTAACAGTTGTGTGTCATCAGTGTCTTGTGGTGTACTGGACACTGAAGACACCTAACACTGTATCTCATAACTGTCTTGTGGTGTACAAAACACTGAAGACACCTAACACTGTATCTCATAACTGTCTTGTGGTGTACAAAACACTGAAGACACCTAACACTGTATCTCATAACTGTCTTGTGGTGTACAAAACACTGAAGACACCTAACACTGTATCTCATAACTGTCTTGTGGTGTACAAAACACTGAAGACACCTAACACTGTATCTCATAACTGTTCCGAGATAATTGTACCGATTCACTTGGGGGAGAATATTTCCATTTACTTGTATATTACATTGTGGTATTTATTTCTTCTCAATGACGACTATAATCTGTGTCTTTTTACAATTTAATTCTAACCCCAGTTGTTCACTATGTACAACAACCGCATCTACTAATTGTTGCAGATCCTGCTCATTGTCTGCAATCAATACAGTGACATCTGCATATCTAATGTTATTGATGTTTCGTTCTCCAATGACGATTCCATTTATATCTTCTACATTTCTGAAAATTTGTTCACTGTATAGTGAAAAAAAGAAAGATCTGGAGACATCTCTACGGCAGGGAAAAAACGCCCGAAGTCATGCCCCGGACAGAGACCGCTCCTAGAGTATTAAGAGTGTAATGGTCCGAAACACTTGGGGAAGTAGATACACTTCTGACGATCAGAAAACTCTAGCCGTGTTTGCTCCGTGGCGGGGTTTTCTTTTTCTATAAAAGTTTGGGTTGTGTGTGGTTAATTTCCCTTAAATTTTATTTAATTTTCCCGGTCGGTAACTATAGCTTTCAAAATTTATGTTGTCCTCTAGTCTCTACTTCCCTCTTCTCCTTCTGTGAGCGCTAAATAATACTATGTGTGTTTATTTATGTAATAATGTTTGCATATCCTTTACAGGACATCGCTGTCAACATCAACATCTTTCAGCTGATTGTTGATTTCTTTGACAAGATTACGTTCAGTAGTTTGTCATTGCTTTCTGAACGGCCGGCTCACATACCCCGTAAGTTACCGATCCGATTCGAACCACTGTTGATTCTCACCGTCGTCACGTTACTTACGAGAGTATACGAGATTACGGAGAAAAGTCGCTAACCTCTAGGACAGAATTGTCTTAAATTTTATGTGGCCCTAAGAGAGCCAGTAAAAAATTTACATTCTAATATATGTGTCAATCCTTACATTAAAAGTATACTTTTAAAATTTTAAAGATACATATAGAACCACAAAGTGGGTTATAAAATCTAAGTCCATAAAGATTGATACAATTTTTTTATAAGTTTTATTGAAATAATATTCTGTAACTATTAAATTTGACTTTTCAGTTAGTGTTCTTAATTTCTAAATATAAGGAAGAAGATATATAAGATACTATTTAATATTATAACTACTGAAATTATTCCTGTTTTTAAATTCTAGTAATCTCCCTTATAATAATGTTAGGTGTTCATGCCCCCACACATTGTAGGTCTATGTGTTTTTTTCATGTCCCTTGCAGGACATTGCAGTCAACACCAGCATTTTCAGTTGCTGTTGATGCACTAGGCAATATTTTACGTTCCGTAGTTTTCCAGTGCTTTCTGATCGACCGGCTCCCATACCAACGCGTTATAACACAACACGTCACGGTCTGCTGCACAAATCGGTCGCGACTGCGTTTCGAACGCCTAGTAAGCGGCTCTCGAACCGCGTTCGCAAACTTTGGCCACGGAGACGGCTTTTTTTTTTTTTAATACCTATCTGGTAATTCCGCAGAATGCTTGAACATAATTATTAATAAGTGTAGTGAGCAATCAAGGCATTAATATTATAGCTAAGTGCCGGTCTCTCTGGCCGAGGGGTTACAACACTTTCTCCGTAATCCCGTTTATCACGCAGAGTCTCGTAGCGGAGGAGAGCTGGAAGCGGTTCGACCCCTGCTGGTGACTTACGGGATAAATGAGCCGGCCGCTCAGAAAGCAATGGCAAACTACTGAATGTAATCTTGCCAAAGAAATCAACAGACAGCTGAAAGATGCTGGTGTTGACAGCGATGTCCTGTAAAGAATATGCGAAAAAAAAATGATTTCTTTTATTTTTAAATTCTAATAATCTCCCTTATAACAATATTAGATGTTTATGCCCCCCCCCCCCCCCTTTCATTGCTGATCTAGGTGTCTTTCTTTTAGCTATCTGGTAATTCCGCAGAATGTTGTTTTAAATATGCACTAAGCAACTGGGAACACGCATGCGCAGTTTAATTGCGTGATTTATTATTATCTATGAAAACTTCGCTGCAGCGATTGATCTTGAGGACGCGTACAACAGAGTACCATTGGATTTTTTAATGCTTCAGCTTCTTGAACTCAAAGTAAGTCCATTCCTCCTTAGTTGGATCGCTGCAGCCCTCTTCCAACGGAAAGTAGTTTTTAGATGTGGCAGGTGGACATGGGAACCAACAACAATATATTCTGGCCTACCACAGGGATCACCATTATCTCCGGTACTGTTCAACGCCTACACAGTGAGAATCACCAGTGAGCAGATCACTGGACCTGGGAGGACATTGTCATATGCCGATGATGTTTTAGTGTATCGTCAGGGTAAGGACAGAGAGCAGGTTGCTGTGGAACTACAAACCGAACTCAATCGCATAAGTACTTGGTGTGATGAAGCGGGGGAAATGGTCAACCCAACAAAGAAAACAGTGACTTGGTTCTTGTTGAATAATCATATTGTCAACACTCCAACACCGACTGTAAAGCTGTGTTCAGAGACGGTGGAAAGAACGCAGGCAATGAATTACCTGGGGATACAGTTTGATCGAAGCCTTGCTTATAATGAGCACATAGACCAGGTGATAACAAAGGCCAAGCGGGGTTTGGCTGCGATGCGGGTGATGGCGGCAGCGAACTGTGAGCAGCGCCATCTATGTCTTCTGTACGAGGGGCTGGTCATGTCTGTTTTTGAGTATGCAATGGCAATCCTGACTCTCAGCCGTAAGCAGATAGAAAGGATGGAAAGGATACAGAATAAAGCTATGCGCATTATTCTTGGATGTACAAGAGATACAGCATGCAGGGCGATGTGCTACCTCCTTGATTTTCCAACCATTAAAGCGAGAATACAACTTTGCAGAGCACGCGCCTACCTCAGAGTTAAAGCAGACACACAGCATCCACTGCATAGTGAAATTATGAAGGTGAAAGGCTCATCTCATCTCATCTCATCATGTTCCTCTTGTACCTTGCGGTGTCGAGGTGAAGTATAAACTTCGTGAGAGTGCCCGGTTATGGGCTTCGTATATCGACATTCCCATGGATTCTGTTATTCCCTCAGTCCAACGTTTACGTGGTCGGCCTCTTCCTCTGTTTCCATCTGGTCTGTACATCATTGCTTGTTGTGGCATGCTGTTGACTGGTAGCCTACTTGCATGGCCAAACCATTTGACTTGCTGCTTTCTAATAAAATCTAGAGCAGCTTTAACCCCTACTTTAGTCCTGATTTCTTCATTTCTGATCTTATCTCTTCTTGATACGTTGAGTATTCTTCTCAGAAACCTCATTTCTGTTGTTGTGATTTTTCTTTTCTCTTTTTCTGTCACTGTCCAGGTTTGGCATTGGTAGCAGAGAGTTGGTAGGAAGATTGTGTTGTAAAGTGCTTTCTTAGTAGTTATTGATACATGTTTGTTCTTTAGTATTGGTGCCATTTGTCCAATGAGTTGATTTGCCTTATTGCACCTATTTTCGATCTCGTCTTCTGATCTGCCATTTGATGATATTATACTTCCTAGGTACTTGAAGCTCTTTACTTGTTTCAAGGGATGTTCGTTTAGGTGAATTGTTGCTGTTTGTTCTTCTTTAGTTATAGTCATTACCTCTGTTTTGCTTGTGCTAATTTTCATGTTATGTTCCCTACACATTTCGTTTAGACTATTCATGTGGTCTTGTAATTCAGCTTCTGATTTTGCTATTAGTGCTTGGTCGTCCGCAAACAGGAGTTCTCTAATGGTTAGATTTGCAGATGGTTCTTCTTCTGTGTTCTCGTCATGCGGTATTCTTGCTGTCTCTGCTTGGCTGGTTTCTTTACATATGTTGTCTATATATGTTATGAACAAGAGAGGGGACAGGACACAACCTTGTCGTACTCCAGATCTTATGGTGAAGGGTTCTGAGTGTTCTCCAGTTGCTCTCACTATGCATTCACTGTTGTTGTATAAACTTCTGCATAGGTTTGTTAGATGTGTACTCACTCCATATTGTTTAAGGATTTCCCACAGCTTGTTTCTATCTACCCTATCAAATGCCTTTTCTTGGTCGACAAAGGCTAAGTAGAGTGTTTCATTGAATTCAATTGATTTTTCTATAAGTTGTCTAAGAGCAAAAATGGCGTCTGTGCATCCTCTGTTTTTCCTAAATCCAAGCTGCGTTTCGCTTAGCTGGGGTTCTAAAGTAGTTCGTAATCTTTTTTCAAGAATTTTGCAAAATATTTTTCAAGGTGAAGGGCAGCAGGTAAAAAAGAGGATGGTCGTGGATGGGTCAAGCCGAAGACATTCTTCAACAGGTGTGTTCACTTAAGGACTTAGAACCTGGCGAGGAGTGGGTACAAGTGCCAACAGATTTCTGCACATCCTTTTCAGTTTGCATCCAACTAGATAGAAAATGCAGACAAGAAAATCCGACTGCTGTGGAGGCTGAAGTACAAGCGTTGATTTTCGAGAATTCGCTATACGGTGATGCTGTCATCTACACAGATGGGTCGGTCGTCCGACATGTGAGAAGCTCATGGGCCTTTACTGCTCGGGCCGGAGGGAGAATTGTGAAGGAGGACTCTGGTGCTTTCACTGAGACCACAAGTAGCCTGACTATGGAAGTCATGGCAGTAAGTAAAGCAATAACATGGCTCGAGACACAGACATACACTAGGGCATGTTTCCTTAGCGACTCAATGAACATGATCAAGAGGATAGAAGAGGGGTCGATCCAAAGAGAATGGTTGCTGCCTCTGGAGCGGTCTCGGCTGGCAAAGATTAGTTTCATCTTCGTGCCAGGGCTTCCGGGAGTACAAGGAAATGAGCGGGCGGACAAGCTCGCAGGTGAGGCTACGGTGGAGGGCGGGCGCGCCATGGACCAGGCTGACATTCTGAATGCTCTACGAGAAGTAAGACTTTTGCGTGAACCAAGTGATGACTGTGAATCTACAACCATGGCCAGACTGCGAGAACAGCAAATTAAAAGAGGGGTGGCCAAACAAGAACACTACGCAGGAAGCCAAAGAAGATTGATAAACCAACACAGAACTGGTGTCGTTAGCCGCTACACGCTGCGGGATTTGCTGAGGAGGGGATCCGAGCACTTATGGACTGAATGGTTCGGTGTGCAATGAGGATGATCTGTCGACTAACTAACTAACTAACTAAATTCGATAAACTTGCACGGCCTTTCGCCAGCGCGAAAATAAGTGCGTGCAGGCCTTGACTGTGCCAGACTAGGTTTTCTTCTGCTCACTTGGCTTATTAATCTTTCACCTCTCTCATTCCAATCACCTAGGCCAGTTGTCAACAAACTTTTTTCACGGCGGGCCGGATAACTGACAAAATGACGAGCATGGGCCGGATATTCATTATGTACAATACTTTGAATATGTTGATAGATATTTTGTTTTGTAGTGGCGCCGAAGATTGTACTCTTTCAAAGCGGCAACACTTTCGCTGCATATTACGCAACTGGTTTTCTGGTCCTTTGTTTCCACAAAGAAATACTTTACTCTCCATTCTTCAATGAACACGCGACACTCGGCGTCTACTTTTCTTTTCTAAGCAGTAGTAATGAAGGGTGAAGTATACGGGATCTGAAAATGAAAAAAAAAAAGACATTGAATTTTAAACATAATTAAACTCCTATTGAAACACAAGAAAAGCAGAGGACTATGGGTGACTGGTGAAGCTACGGCTCATCAAAGGTCATATAAAGTTTATAGGTACATTTGGTAATAGAATATATCTCATAATTAGGTTTGCAAAATTTATAAATAGGACGAGCCTAAATAAACAGCATAGAGCAGAGTTTTTCAACCGGGGTTCCTCGAGTGGCAGCCAGGGGTTCCGCCTAGGATGCCTAAATGCAACACTTCTGCCCGTCTGGTTTATTACATAAAGTAGGACAGACACTTGGATCATCGCACAGAGTTCCTTGAGCAACGTAAACATTTGCGTAAGGATCTGCTCCAGCAGAAAGTTTGAAAAACACTGGCCTAGAGGCCATCTCGATTAACACCTTGACCGGGGAATTCTTCTGGGCTGGGGATAATATTTTCGTAATAACACGAGGCTTCTATGGCATTTGTATGCTATGTTTGCTACTTTATTGCCTCTATTCACACTTGTAGTCCACTTACCTATCAATTGTCAAACAAAGAAATCCTTGTTACATACCTATAAAATGGATGACTGGCAAACAGAAGTAAATATTTCTGGAGCATCGGACCTGTGTTGACAGCCCGACGCATCTGGGGGAGGGAAAGATGTGTGTGTGTGTGTGTGTGTGTGTGTGTGTGCTTGTGTGTGTGCGTGCGTGTGCATGTGTGTGTGTGTTGCCATTGAAACCATGGTAACGTCAAAGCGTAGGCGTCGCTACCACGAGTTGGGGGGGGGGGGGGGGGGACTTGGGATGGCACGAAATAAGCAAACATTACAATAAACAAGAAAATCTAGATACAATAATTTATAATTGAAAATAGTAAATTTAAGACACATAGAAGCCAGGAGGTCTCTGTACGTGTAAAAAATTTCCTATTATTCTAAGCATAATATTTACATTTAGATTTTATCACAACGTCTCGTGTTCCGTACGTTATATCATGCAAGTTCGAGTACTGTCGACGGGCCGGGTGAAATGACGTCGTGGGCCGGATCTGGCCCGCGGGCCGTAATTTAGTTACTCCTGCTCTAGATGATGTAACTGCTTGGAGGTAAGACACAGGTCTCATGAGGGTATACTATAATTGCTTAGAGAAAGAACGTCCACCATTAACTCTATCTGACCCAGTACAATTAGCATGAATAAAACCTGTGTGCAAGTTGCTCACGTTAAAAACATATTGGCAGTTGGGAACAACAACAAAAGCTGACTTGGCTGTTTCCCAGGCTCAGTTTCAAATAAGAAAATCTATAGACAAACATTCAGCGTATGTGCATCTGGTATATGTAAATGACACTTTTTCACGCGTTGAGGCGGGTTGGGTATAATACTGCTAGCCCCATATTTTTTATAGACGGATTGACACTCAATGAGTGATGCGGTTAAAATAACGCAATGGTCACCTCTGCTTCCCAGAACATTTGCTGGTTCTCACTTTAGGTGTGGTCGACATTGGATCCAATGTCAATTTTCAAAACATCCACCTCGATGGGGATTTGAACACATGGCCACCAGACAAGTGTGCTACTTGCTGCCCCTCCCCATGTTAGTGTTAAGGATGCCAATATCCCCAGTGATTGATTGGAACGGTGTAGAAACAAGGATAAGCAACATAAGCGACTGGGATTGCTAAAAGACACTCGAGATGTGGTGCTCTTGTAGAATTAAAAACAACAAACTGGGCTGAAAAACAAAGAAAGACATTGTCAGAAAGATTGGCCGAGTAATTCTTTTTTCATTACACGACTTGTTCATAGCTGGTGGTATTTTGTAGCTGAATTTTTCTACATGATGAGTTAGCCTCCCCTAGGCACAACCCTTCTATAGTCGCCTCTTACGATATGTCTGATAGGGTGCAGTGTTATATTCTTTGCAGCCCTTGCGGACCCCGGGAACACAAGGGCGGATTTCCTCTTTAGCCGCCTTTTTAGGACATGCCTGGTAGGTTGCAGTGTTACTATTCTTTAAAGTCTTTAAAGTTGAGAGGATCGACTTTATTGCAACCACATATGGCTCGGTCTCTTTCCGCAGGGTGGGCTGCTGAAAGCGTCGCAGCAAAGCACTAACTCTTTAGCTCCAGCGACGACCCTCAGGAGTCTCAGAGAAAAATGCACCCGTGAACTGAAAAGACGTAGCCTGGAATCGAACCCACAACCTTAGGATCGTGAGGCAGACAGTTTGACTACTTCGCCACGGTGTCTGCCTGTTACTATTCTGTACTTTCCCCTTAGAGTTCAAGTAACACAGGGTAGAGAGGGAGGGCAGCCAAACTGAGTCATCTAATTGTTTTGAAAGAGGCTAAAACATGCCTTATAGTAGGCATCACAAGGAGACGATGAATGTTTATTTTACAAAGTTATAGAAACAGACAGGTAACCTAATGTAACAACTGGAAAAATTTATGGGAAAAGAGTTACAGAAAGCCAGTGAGAGAAAACTCTTTACTACCTTTCATGATAGCATGGAAAAATAGCAGTACACGAATTACAAAATTATGTTGCAGATCACGAGATATGGAGACGCATAATGGCTAATACCACTTGGCAAGGCATTTGATGATGAAGATTGTGGCACAGTGACATCGGAGGGAAGATATGACTCCAAAGGGAAGATGTAACAATGATAACAGTGACATTGGAGGGAGAATATGACACAATTAACAGTGACAGACGGAAGATGTGACAAAGATGACAGTGACAATGAAGGGAAGATGTGACAGAGATAACAGTGACAATGAAGGGAAGATGTGGTGGAAGATAACAGTGACAATGAAGGGAAGATGTGGCGGAGATAACAGTGACAATGAAGGGAAGATGTGGCAGAGATAACAGTGACAATGAAGGGAAGATGTGGCAGAGATAACAGTGACAATGAAGGGAAGATGTGGCGGAGATAACAGTGACAATGAAGGGAAGATGTGGCAGAGATAACAGTGACAATGAAGGGAAAGATGTGG
>JACEFZ010012912.1:0-11102 GCA_014155875.1 Cepaea nemoralis
CAAAACAATCACCAAAAATCTGGTTTTTTAAAAAACCCCCCAGAAACCTTTTAAAAGAAAAAAATTGAACTACTAAGGAGTTGTTCACCCATCCAGAATATCGTAATACCAGCGAATGGGAAACACGGACTATGAAACAGGAAATATATTCGTCATTCCTTCCTGCGAAATAATTGAATAACAATACACACGTTTCTTGAATAATCTCCTCTTACGAATTATTAAAGATCTAACTTTGCAAATATTACGAAAATGCAGCGCGGTAAACACAACAAATCTTAATAAGGAAGGTAACATAAGATTGAACTGCGTGGGTTTTACAGAATGAATGATCAATTATGTCTTTTCAACAACCTTACAAATGAGCGATCATTTTTTGAATTTCCTGGAATGTCTGTGAATGAAATTAGGAACTTTGTACGGCAATAGATTCCGTTATTGAAGCATTAAAGCCGTCTAGAGTATACCCTGCTGTATATTATGTCATAATAAGCAGCTTGTAAAATAAATATAAAGGAAAGAGTCTGGACATCGTCCCCAGTTACATGTACTGAATCCTGTTTATTGTATCTCCATCTTGAAGTGGTATCTAATCTAGGCTTGCGTGTTCCAATGACTCCAAGAACTATCCCTACGGTAGCCCAGCTACTGTTAGGGTGCCCCATGCAGGAGAGGTCAAGGGATAGGAACAATGAATAGTAAGTACCACAATCCTGATGTCTTGTAGGGCACTTTCTGAGGAAAGCAACACATTTTAGAATCTGCACAGGGCACAAGAGACTAACATTCCACATGTTAAACAACTAAAGATAGGAAATACTGATGCATGTAACTGCGGGACTGGTAAAATGACAGCTACACATTTGTTGCCTGATGGCCAACATACGTAGAAGAAAAAAACGTATTTTGGCCCGCACCTTCTTCATTTGAGTACAAACTCAACGGAGATATCAACAAGCTTAAATGGCTGCTGTTTTCTTTGTCTAACAGATGTTGCAGAACTTGCTATTTTTTCGGCTATGAATACTGTTTTATTTTCTTAAGGGGAGATTGTTTATATATAATGTTATATGATTATTCTAATCTTCAACTCGTATTTTTGGTCAATCTTCGATCTCTTTCAATATTATTAGCTATAGTGAGAGAAGATATCCGGTGACAAAACATCCCTCTGTCTTACTACTGGCTTTATCGCTTTATCTGTTCATATTCGCCCACTTTATTACATTAAAAACTTGGTCTTCTACCGTCGTTATGTGGACGATATATTAATTATCACCACAGACGAGCTACAAGCAACATCGTTCCAGGCCACAATGAACAAGACGCATAAAAACATCTCTCTATCTCTGGAACACGAACACAACGAAGCGTTGCCGTTTCTAGATATCCTAATGAGACGTAGAGCAGACGGCACAATTCAAAGATCAGTGTACCGTAAAGAAACATGGACTGGCCAATACTTAAATTTTCATAGCTTCGCACCTGTCCAGTACAAACGGGGCTTAGTGAGGACCCTGTTTGACCGTGCTAGGAAGATATGCACCCAGGATACACTGACGGAAGAAATTGAAACTCTGAAGAATGTCTTACACCTGAATGGGTACTCCACAGGATTGATAAAGCGCCACTGCCAACATCCCAAAACAAAACCAGACGTAACTCAATCAATCAATCATGTGCCATGCCGGAAAGCGTGGGCGGTCATGACTCGCCATTTCACTCGATCACCAGTGTCGTGGATCAGCTCAGTGTTCCTGTCTCGTCCATGCCATGTGGCCAAGCCATCCAGGTATTTTCCTCTCGGTCTTCCTCTTGGTCTGTTCCCCTCGATCTTGCCAGTTGTCACTAAGTTCTCCAATCCATTTCTTCTCATAACATGTCCAAAAAATGTTGACTGTCTACGTCTAATTTCTCTAATCAGTTTACGATGTTCATTTGTCTCCTGTAGTACTTGGTCATTGGTTTTTCTGTCTGTCCATGGTATTCTTTGCATTTTCCTCAGAAACCACATTTCTGCAGCCATCAGATGCTTTTCAGCTTGACTGCTCATTGTCCAAGTTTCACATCCATACAAAAGAACAGGCTCTATGTATCCCCTCAACACTCTTTTTCTCGTTTCAATTGACATCTTCTTATTGGTCAGAATGTTTTTCATCTTGCTAAAGGCTACTTTCGCCATGGCGATTCTTGTTCTAATCTCTTCAAGGCATCTCCCATCAGATGTTATAACTGTTCCAAGATAATTGTACCGATTCACTTGTTGAAGAATATTTCCATTTACTTGTATATTACATTGTGGCACTTCTTCCTTCCTACTGACGACCATAACCTGAGTCTTTTTACAATTTAATTCTAACCCCAGTTGCTCACTGTGTACAACAACCGCATCTACTAATTGTTGCAGGTCCTGCTCATTGTCTGCAATTAATACTGTATCATCTGCATATCTAATGTTATTGATGTTTCGTCCTCCAATGCTGATTCCATTTATATCCTCTACATTTCTGAAAATATTTTCACTGTACAGGGAAAAAAGATCTGGAGACATCACACATCCCTGCCTAACACCTCTCTTAATTGGCTGATACTGTCCCACTTCATTATCAATCCTTATTGCAGCTTGTTGTTTCCAATATATGTTTTTTATAAGTCTAATGTCTTTCCCATCAATTTGTAGATCTGCAAGCATATCCACCATGCTGACATGTCTAACGCTATCAAAAGCCTTTGTATAGTCAATAAAGCAAAGATGTATATCCTTGTTTACTTCTATAGCACGTTCAATAACTGTTCGCAGCATATACACAGCATTTACTGTACCCTTTCCTTCTACAAACCCGCATTGTTCTTCCCCTATTTCAGGTTGTATCTTCTTCCTCATTCTTTGCATGATAATTCTTAGCAAAATCTTTGTGATGTGACTCATTATACTAATTGTTCTATGTTGATCACATTCCAAGGTTCCTGATTTCTTTGGGATTGCAATAAATATAGAGTTACATAATTCAGGAGGTATATCTCCAGTATCATATAATGTGTTCAGCAGTCTGGTGACTTGATCTAGTCCAAATTCTTCTAAAGCTTTAATCATTTCTGTTGTGATGTTATCTGCACCGGGGGCCTTGCCAGCTTTCATATGCTTAAGAACATTTCGAACCTCCATCTCCAAAATTGGCGGTCCTTCATTATTAAATCTAATATCATACTGTTCGTCTCTGTTATCATCACGATACCGGTTTCAAAATGGCGACGGACGGTCGTGTTGTTTTGTGTTCGTTAACTTTTTCGCGTAGGGGATGGATTTATTCATCTCTTGCGTGTAATTGGTGTGCCAGGATGTAAAACCAGGAGTTTCTACTCAAGATCTGCGCGGGTGCTACGGAGTTCGTGCATCGAGCGAAGCCATCCTTGAGTGAATTTTCAGCAGCGTGTGTGGTTTTCTCAGTCTGTGTTTACGTTTTTTCAACATGGCGGAACAACGTGTGTTTTTCGTGCGGTCAGCAGTCAACATACCGAAGCGGCGTGGTAGCCGCGCAGGGATAAAGAAGCAAGGTAAGCGTGGTGGTTTGAGGCGTTTTAGACTCAAGTGTCACCGTCTTGGACTCAGGAGTATCCGTATTCTATATTGGAACTGTGCCAGTGTAAAACAACGGGGCTCTATTTTAGAAACCCTAGTTTACAGGAACGACATTGTAGCACTCCAGGAGACGAGACTGGGCGATCAGCTACTCCAAATTGCCGGCTTCAAATGTTTCTACAACAGACGACATCTGGGAATGGCGATTCTCGTTCGCGACAGCATGGTGGCGTCAGAGCTAGACATGTCCAGTTGGGACAGTGACGATATACAAATACAGGCGTTGAGAGTTCATTCCAGTATACCATTCTTGTTGGTTAATGTTTATGCCCGCAATGCCAGTGTGGACGCCCAGAAGTGGCAGTGCTTAAGTGGCATATTAGGCCACGAGAGAAATGTTATTTTCTGTGGTGACTTCAACGCTAAAGGCAGATCATGGGGAAACACTTCCTCCAATACACAGGGGGAGGAGCTCGAGACTGCACTGGAAACCATCGACCTGGTTTGTATCAACAGTGGCTGTGTCACCAGGACAGCAAGCCGTCCGGGCGATGAGGACAGTGCTATTGATCTGGCGCTAGTTTCACCTTCACTCACTACAGTGTGTAGATGGGGTGTCCTAGGACACCATGGCAGCGACCACCACCCTTGCAGCATACTGGTGGAGAAAGGCAGAACCAGGCAGCACAAGCTAAAGGTAAAGACGTTCCAGTATGACAGTACAGGGCAAGATGTGGTGAGTAAAATAAGACGTGACAAGCGCAGAACGTTTCAGGGCAGGAAAAAAAGCTGGGAGCAGCCACCGTGGTGGAGTTTCGAGGTGGAGAAGGCTTGGGTGGATAAGCGTAGTGCTGTAAGGAGATGGCAAAATGCCAAGAAGAACAGAGCTGGTCATCCTAGTCCCTGCTTGCACTTAGAAAGAGAGATGCACACAAAAGTAAGCTACTTCAAAAAACTGGTCAAGGTTGTTAAAAGCGAAAAATGGGCAGAGGTGTGTCAAAGAGTAAGCACAGACAAGTCACTGAAATTGTTCTGGCGACTACATAAAAGCATGAGTGGTGTAGTCAAGAATAAGAGCATTTCTGACTTCCAAGGTGCTGACCTCATCTGGCAGAGGACTGACGAGGACAAGGGCAAAGCCCTCTTTGAACGCTACCTTGAGCAGAGCAACCAGACAGACATGGGAGGCCGAAATCTGGCCAAGGAGGTCACCTCAGACAGATGCAAGGCCCAGAACACCTCGGATGAAGACACAGTGACAGTGAAAGAAATCAAGGCTGTGCTTCGACGATCAAAAAACAGTGCTCCAGGTCCTGATGGCATAAGATACGACGACATAAATAGGTGTACCGACAATGAGCTAGAGAAACTAGCAGACATGTACAACAACAGTATAGGGAGTGCTAGCATCAAGGAGGAATGGTTACACAGCTATCTGATTCCCTTGCCGAAGCCTGACAAAGACCACAAAAAAATTCAGGGATATCGAATTATAACCATGCAGAATACAATAGGCAAGCTGCTGGAGAAGGTAATTGCCAGGAAAATATCAAGCCAACTAGAGAGGCAAGGTGTTTTCCCACCCACCCTGGGTGGGTACCGTCCAAAAAGAGAAACCTGGACCAATGCAGCAGTCTTTGCCCAGGATGTCTATGAAGGTTTCCACTCAGGCACTGAAACCGTTGCTGCAGCGATTGATCTTGAGGACGCATACAACAGAGTACCACTGGATTTTTTAATGTTTCAGCTTCTCGAACTAAACGTAAGTCCATTCCTCCTTAGTTGGATCGCTGCAGCCCTCTTCCAACGGAAAGTAGTTTTTAGATGTGGCAGTTGGACTTCGGAACCAACAACAATACATCCTGGCCTACCACAGGGATCACCATTATCTCCGGTACTGTTCAACGCCTACACAGTGAGAATCACCAGTGAGCAGATCACTGGACCTGGCAGGACATTGTCATATGCCGATGATGTTTTAGTGTATCGTCAGGGTAAGGATAGAGAGGAGGTTGCTGTGGAACTACAAACCGAACTCAATCGCATAAGTACTTGGTGTGATGAAGCTGGGGCAATGGTCAACCCAACAAAGGCAACAGTGACTTGGTTCTCGTTGAATAATCATATTGTCAACACTCCAACACCAACTGTAATGCTGTGTTCAGAGACGGTGGAAAGAACGCAGGCAATGAATTACCTGGGGATACGGTTTGATCGAAGCCTTGCTTATAATGTGCACATAGACCAGGTGATAACAAAGGCCAAGCGGGGTTTGGCAGCGATGCGGGTGATGGCGGCAGCAAACTGTGAGCAGCGCCATCTATGTCTTCTGTACGAGGGGCTGGTCATGTCTGTTTTGGAGTATGCAATGGCAATCCTGACTCTCAGCCATAAGCAGATAGAAAGGATGGAAAGGATACAGAATGAAGCTATGCGCATTATTCTTGGATGTACAAGAGATACAGCATGCAGGGCGATGCGCTACCTTCTTGATTTTCCAACCATTGAAGAGAGAATACAAGGTTGCAGGGCACGCGCCTACCTCAGAATTAACGCAAACACACAACATCCACTGCATAGTGAAATTAGGAAGGTGAAGGGCAGCAGGTTAAAAAGAGGAAGGTCGTGGATGGGTCAAGCCGAAGACATTCTTCAACAGGTGTGTTCACTTGAGGACTTAGAACCTGGCGAGGAGTGGGTGCAAGTGCCAACAGACTTCTGCACATCCTTTTCAGTTTGCATCCAACTAGATAGAAAATGCAGACAAGAAAATCCGGCTGCTGTTGAGGCTGAAGTACAAGCGTTGATTTTCGAGAATTCGCTAGACGGTGACGCGGTCATCTACACAGATGGGTCGGTCGTCCGACATGTGAGAAGCTCATGGGCCTTTACAGCTCGGGCCGGAGGGAGAATTGTGAAGGAGGACTCTGGTGCTTTCACTGAAACCACAAGTAGCCTGACCATGGAAGTCATGGCAGTAAGTAAAGCAATAACATGGCTCGAGACACAGACATTCACTAGGGCTTGTTTCCTCAGCGACTCAATGAACATGATCAAGAGGATAGAGGAGGGATCGATCCGAAGAGAATGGTTGCTGCCTCTGGAGCGGTCTCGACTGGCAAAGATTAGTTTCATCTTCGTGCCAGGGCATGCGGGAGTACAAGGAAATGAGCGGGCTGACAAGCTCGCAGGTGAGGCTACTGTGGAGGGCGGACGCGCCATGGACCAGGCCGACATCCTGAATGCTCTACGAGAAGTAAGACTTTTGCGAGAACCAAGTGATGACTGTGAATCTACAACAATGGCCAGACTGCGAGAGCAGCAAATTAAAAGAGGGGTGGCCAAACAAGAACACTACGCAGGAAGCCAAAGAAGATTGATAAACCAACACAGAACTGGCGTTGTTAGCCGCTACACGTTGCGGGGTTTGCTGAGGAGGGGATCCGAGCACTTATGGACTGAATGGTTCGATGTGCAATGAGGATGATCTGTCGACTAACTAACTAACTATCTGTTATATATCATAAAGGTGTTTCACATAATCTGTCCATACCTGTAGAATCTGGTCTTTTTCTATTATGATTTTGCCATCTTCAGTTTTTAGGCACCCGGTTGATGTACTTGTTCTTTTATTAGTAAGTTCCTGAATTCTTTTGTGCACTAATTTGGTATTTTGACTGTTGTGTTGGCTTTCAATTTCTAAGCACTTTTCCTCAAGCCATGCTTCTTTTGGCTCCTTACATAATGTTCTGACTTGTCTGTGAATTTCTTCATATTTGACAGAATTATTTTTGCTGAGTCTTCTTGTTTCCATGAGGTGTAAAATTTCTTCAGTCATCCATTTCTTACGACCCACTTTCTTTAATTTACTACAGTCTCTAAACTCAAGGTATTCATCCAGCTAACCTTTCGAGGGGATGCAACGTCTACAAGACCGGCTTACTACAGTAGTAGGAAGAACATTCTGTGCTGCAACTCCAATCATTAGATATAGAACCATACCGATTCCCACACCAGCAGTCAAAGAGCCTGTTCCTCTGTGCGCCACAAACAATTGTATTTACCAATTCACATGTAGATGCGAGTGTACCTACATTGGCCGAACAGAGAGGCAGTTACACACCAGGATTTTTGAACACGTACCAAACTGGGTTGACAAGAAACTACATACAAGCGATAGGATCATGGGAAGTGTGTCACACCACAATTATAAACTTCCGGCGTCGTCCATTGCACGTCATGTCTTGGAAACCAGTCATGTCATTGAAAGGGACAGCGCATTTCGCGTGTTGTTTCATACACAAAATAGTCGTTTGTTAAAGTTTGCAGAAGCGATAATGATCCACCTGCACTAGCCAATTTTGTGCAAACAGAAAGACATGATTGTCAGTTTAAAATTACCATGGTAAACAACTTATATTACTGTGTGAATAGGTGTATATTTCAGCTTGAACGATGATTCTACTCTATGTTGTGTGACCATCTGCAGTAAGTACCTGATGAGATGCATCGAAATGTGCCAGGCAATAAATCGTACTATATATGGTTTGTGTCTTCGTTATTCAAATATTATTTTATTATTTTCAGATCTAATCCGTCAGTTTAATAACCGCCACAATTTTCATCCTGTCCTCAAGTTTCACTTTATCAAATTGCTTAGTGTAATCTATAAAGCAAAAGTGCAGGTCATACTGTGTCTTCTAAGTTACTTTCTTCTGTTAATAATGCACTTTCTCCATCACGTAACTCTTTCATGTATTTATTTTGTCTTTTTTTTTTTTAAATTAAAGCTTCTTCGATCAATTAACATCCATCAGGTCTCGGATTTCAAATATCCCGCTTTTAATTTTACTTTTCTTTCCTTCAAATCTATGATTTGTCTGTTTTTATTTTGTTTAAACCTTTAATAGAATTTAATTCAGTTTTGTTGCACGACTGGTTTATTCAAGTTCCTTTTGCCTTTATACATTTATCTTTTATTTATTAATATATCTTATCATACTCTGTCATTTTTACTTTGGTTTCTTTGTTCTTCAACTAGAAGATTTCTTCACTAATCCATTTCTTCTTTGGTTGTGTTCTTCTCTCCGGTAATATTTGTTTGCTTGTTTGATGGATGTAGCTAAAGCTGATGACAAATCGTAAAAAATCTACATTAATCGAACGTAGATCAAATAACACTCTCACAGACACACCGGGTTGTTAGACAGAAATATTTAATAAAGTTTCGCTCCTTCGAGTTTCTTAAAAGTATTTATTCCTCAACCTAATCTTACCTGGTAATACAAACGTTTCATGTGAACTTGATAGTGAAAAAAAAAAGAAAAAAGAAACGCATAATGTTAAAAGTACATCAATAGACATCGCGTTTTTCTAGTGATGAAAACTCCGTCGGAGAGTAAGTACGATAGAAGGTTTCTGATCATCAGAAGCAGCCCCCCCCCCCTTTCCAACCAGAATGTTTCTGCCCTTTTACCCTCTTTACACTCCCAGTGGCAGGCCCGTCTGGGTCATGACTCCCGAACGTTTTTCTCTTGTAGTGCGTATACATTGAGACGTTTATTGTCTTATGGAGATCGCAAAGTGTGTCCGCCCAGAAGCCATCTCACTCTCGGGGGGCGAAACACTGGGAATCCAGCGTTGACAAGGCACCGTGACTGACCGTGGGAAAGCCAGCTTCTTTCCCCGGCAATTGGACGCAGTCTTCTCCACTGTCTTTGAGGCTAGCTATGGCCCAGTCAGGAGACGTCGTTGCTGCCATGTTGCCTTCTTCTTACCCAGTTCACAGCTTGCGGAACCACTATCCTGTACACTCCCAGCGAAAGCCAGCTCTTCCTCTGGGCTTCTGTAGAATTGAACAAAGCATTCATTTTGAATGAATTATGCACCCTGGGTTGGTCAGTAGAAGTCGCCGTAGGCATTCAGGGAAGCATCCCATTGCTTAGGTAGGCGACGATTGCCGTCCGCAAAAAAAGATTGTGGTTGCTCACCGAACCAAGTGTTTACCGCGTTCATTACGTCTGCTCTCATCTCTCATCTCATCATGTTCCTCTTGTACCTTGCGGTGTCTGCATCTGTGTGAAATCGTTGCCTCTTAATAGCTATTTTTTAGAGGTCCAAACAAATGAAAATCACATGGTGACAAATCAGGACTATAGGCTGAATATTGCAGAATTTCCTACTTCTTCCTTGCTAATGCTTCCTGCCCAATCTTTGCGACATGCGGACGAGCATTATCGTGCAACAAAATCACACCGCGAGAAAGTATGCCGAATCGTTTATTCATGATGGTTTTTTTGCAGCTTGTCTAGCGTTTGTAAGTAGTGGGTAGAATTGATGTTGACACCAGGTTCTTTAAAGTCGGCCAACAATAGCCCTTCATGGTCAAGAAATGCGCTCAGCATAATCTTACCCGCGGAAACATGTAACTTGAATTTTTTTTGGCTTTTGGTGATCCAGCATGCTTCCATTGCATGCTCTCTCTTTTGCTGCTCGGCTCAAAGTTGTGACACTATGATTCATCACCTGCTGCTATGCGGAAGAGCAATGCATCACCCTCCATCACCCTCAACGCAGGCAAGTTGTTCAAACACTGTCCCATGCGTTTCTCTTTTTGGTGGTAGGTCAACATCCGTGGTACCCACTGTGAACACACCTTTAGACATTGCAGTTTCTTACGAATGACCTCTTGAATTGTCCCAATTGAAACACATCAAATTCTTTCGCTAGCTAACGTATGCTTCGACAACGCTTCGACAATTTTGGCGATGGTTTTTTTCTTTCTTTTCTGATGCAACAATATGCGCTTGTCCCGGCCGTCGAAGATCTGTCGTGAACTGACGTCCTTTCCGAAACATTCGTGCCCAGTCTGTCACTGTTGTATTCGACACACATTTGTTACCGTACGCTACCTGCATTCTTCGATGAATGTCCACTGGTCGACATCCTTCAAATAAAAGAAACTGAATCACAACTCTTTGAGCTTCTTTGGACGGATTCTGGATCAACCCGGCCATTTTCTCAACGGTCAGAAACAGAACCTATTCATCATGGGAAGATAAGCACGTGCTCTTTTATTCATTGATCGGTAATTATCACATGACTATGACATGATCATGTTCAACGTACGCAATTACGTGCGGTGCACCACGAACGGATTTCAAATGAACGCGCCTTATATGTGTATGTTTTATAGATTTAAAAAAAAAGTATTGACTGGGTATTTGAACTGTCAATTACATAATGTAGTATTACATGGAAAAAGTTATCTGAATTATTATTGGCCTATAGTGAGAACAAGAAGCAACAATTAGATTAGAAAATAACTACTCGTCACACATAGATATAAAAAGATGATTAAGGCTGGGATGCGTGCTGTCTGCGAGCCATTTTAACGTATACACATAATTCATTTTTAGACAAGTGGGAGAATTGTATGGACCTCAGTGGGTGAATATCTTAGATATGCATACGACACCGTGTTAATGGCAACCTGTGAACAGAAGATAACAGACCGTGGAGC
>JACEFZ010012913.1:0-5000 GCA_014155875.1 Cepaea nemoralis
AGTGTGATGGTCTAAGGTTTGCTAGTCTAATGCAGGCGTGATGGTCTAATGAGGCTGATGGCTCTAATGAGGATTGATGGTCTAAGCTTACTGGTCTAAGAGGTTGATGTTTAAGTGAGGCTTGATGGTCTAATGAGGCTGATAGTGTCGAAGACAGAGACTCTTGATGGTCTAAGACATGAGGGTGTCGGGCTCAGGACATGAGGCTGGATGGTTTAGACATGCAGTTTGACGATTTAGATGGTAGCATAGAAAGAGGTCTTAAGAAATTCATCTAGAGCGCCATGGGACCCAGATATGTGGGGTACATGAACACCATTGACGCTTTGCAGCCACTTGATGTCGGTAGGGCCGGTGATGGTGTTGCCACTGCGAATTACTTTCTTTCCTCTCTTCTTACTTCTTCTCCTCCTGCTCCTCTTTTCGTTCTACCTCTTCTGCTGCTTCCATACCCTTCCTTCTTCTTCGTCTCTTCTTCTTCTCTTCTTCTTCTTCTTCGTCTTCTTCTTCTCTTCTTCTTCTCTATTCTTCTTAATATTAGAATCTGTGAGTCGACACCACCTCGATTATAATGTAAGCACGTCAATCAGGTTTAAGAGCAAGATGTAATGCTTGAACCATACAGACGCTGCGAAAGAAACGTGACGGAGTACAATCGTATGCTTAGACCGTCTACTTATGTCCGTACAGACGTTGGGATTCATCTCAGGATCGATTTATGGCAATGTAAGTCAGTTACTGCTTTCTGAGACCAGACGTCAAAGGTTTAAGTCAAGATATCTACTGGTGTGGGCTTGAACCCTACTCGCTATCACGCTACCGGAGTGGCAGAAGTGCGGCGCCTTTACTTTCGCAAACCTCGACTTTCTGGTACAAACAGCGACACTATAAACTCAAATATATCTGGATCAGAAGATGGGGCGAATAGGAAAGTACGATGACTGTTCGTTTTGTTAAACATAATATAATTGTACTTTCGTTTGATTCGTTGTTCTGTTGGCAGACACTTAGCGAAACAGGTGCGCGCTCTCGCTCATCTCTTCTATCTCTATCTCTTCTCTCTCTCTCTCTCTCTCTCTCTCTCTCTCTCTTTCTCTCTCTCTCTCCTCTCTCGCTCTCTCTCTCGCTCTCTATCCGCTCTCTATGTGTGTGTGCGTGTGTGCGTGTGCTGTGTGTGTGCATTTGTGTGTATATGTTGTGTTTGTGGTGATGTGAATGTCTCGTGTGATGTGTGTATCTGCTATGTGCTGCTTGTGTGTGTATGACTGTGTACGTCTGTGAGTATGTCTGTATGTGTGTGTATTGGCGTGTGTCTGTGTGTGTGTGTGAGAGAGTGAGAGTGGGTGTGAGATGTGAGTGCGAGCAGTGAGTATGAAACAGAGAGAGTGATACGAGTAAGGATGTAGTGAGTAGAGAGAGAGAGAGAGGAAAGAGAGAGAGAGAGAGAGCGGGAGAGAGGAGAGCGAGACGAGAGAGAGCGAGCGAGAGTTGAGTCGCACTGAGGGTGTCACATGACATGCTCTTCCATATTTTTCTTTTTTGTCCACATTGTCATCTTTCATCCATTAGCATTTTGAATTAACTATGTACCATATGCACTGCTTATTTCATCATGTTTATGTCAATTCAGGAAATATCTTATGAATTGCATCCCTACGTTACCTACAAGTGATCACATTTTGTGTCATTTTCACAAATTTCCCCAGTTCTTCTGGGGGACTATGTATATGTGGTGGGTGTGAGGTGGACTATGTGTGTGTTTATGCTATGATGAGTGAGTGTGTGTGTGGTGTGTTGTGGCTAGTGGAACGTGGGTGTGTGAGTGGGCTGAGGATGTATGTAGAGGATTTGTGTGCAAGGGTGGTGTGTGTGTGTGTGGGTAAGGTGTATGTGTGGGGTGGGTGCGCTGGTGGAGGTGTGTGTGTGTGAATAGGAATGTGTTCGGGTGATTTGGTAGCTGTGTGTGGGTGGGGATGTCCAGTGTGGCTGTGTGTATGGGTGGGAGATGTGTTATGTGCGTGGGAGATGTGCTGTATTGGTAGGGGTGTGTTGTATGGGTGGGGTTCGGTGGGTGATGTGTGGTAAGGATGTGTGGTTGGGGAGTGGTGATGGGGGATGGCGATGCTGGTTGGAGATGTGTTGGGTGAGTGTGTGTCGGGTGAGTGTGTGTAGGTTGGGGGATGTGTTGTGTGGCTGGTACAGGATGTGTGCTGGGTACTGCATGTGTGGGTGGGTCGGGCAGATTGTGAGGGTGTGTTGAATGTGCGGGTGGGGATGTGTGTAAGTGAGGATGTGTGGCGGGGTGTGGATGTGTGCGTGTAGGTGCTGGACTGTGGATGGCGACGAGAAGTGTGTGGGTGGGGGATGTGTGTGTATGGGTGTTGCTGTGCGTGGATGTGGGTGTGTGTGTGGGTGGTGGAGGATATCGTGAGTGGTTAGTGTGTGTCGTGGGTCATTGGAGATTAGGGATGTGTAGTGCGGGGAGGGAGATGGGTGTGGGTGGGAGATGTGTGTAGTGGGGGAACTTTGTGGGTGGGAGATGGGATGTGTGGCGTGCCTTGTAGGTGTAGCCTGGCGTGTGTGGGGGATGTGTGGTGGAGATGCGTGGGTGGTTGAAAGATGTGTGAGTGGGTGGAGAAATGTATGTGATGTTGCGGGTGGGTGGGTGGAGGCATGTATGTGTGCCTGGGGTGTGTGTGTGGGTGGGGGGATGTGTCTCATAACATGGTAATAGCATTGTTTATGTTTACAACATTCAACTGACAATGTATTTGTTTCCATGTGAATGTATCATGCACTATTGGAACGAAAAGACGAGTGATGAAGGGCCGAATGTAAGACGGGCCTGCGTGTCGAATTTATTACCCTTCGAAAATAAAGTTTATTTCTTCCGTTCATTCGTTCGTTCGTTCGTTCTTCTCTCTCTCTTCTCTCTCTCTCTCTTCTCTCTCTCTCTCTCTCCTCTCTTCTCTCCTCTATCTTATTCTCTCCTCTCTATCTTCTCTCTCTCCTTTCGTCTCTTCTCTCTCTGTTCTCTCTCTCTCCTTTTCTCTCTCTATCTCTCTTATTATTCTCTATCTCTCTCCTTCTCTCTCTCTCTCTCTCTCCTCTCTCTCTCTCTCTCTCTTACCTTTGAAATAAGTTCGTTCGTTCTCTCGCTTGCCTATGTTATGTACCACCCTCACCCTCACACAAAAACATAATCTCTCCTTCTCTAATTCTTCGCTCTCCCACTCACTCAACTCTCTCTCTCTCCTCTCTCACTCTCTCTCTCTCTCTCTGTTGTCTCTCTTTCTCTCCGGTTCTCTCTCATCTCTCGCCTGCTCCGTGGCGAGGGTAACGGACGCAGTTCGTAATCCCGCATACCACTTTGAAACACAGATGTGGGCGATTTGCAGGCAGAATGCCGGCCTTGTGTGTGAACTGGTATGCGTGCCAGTCGTCAGAAAGCAATGCAAATATGAACGTAAATGTGCCATGAATCACCTGAACAGCCCAAACACATGTGTGGATGACTGCGACGATTTAAAGGATATGCAACTAACTGAAGTAGCAACAACGACATGTTGTGACAACAGAGAAAATAGTTCTAGAAAGAGAGATAGAGAAAGACAGCGGGAGACATTCTTTACAGTCTTGTGGCAACCACTCTACTCCTAATCTCTAACTACCTACCTATATATTCTAACCCACTAACCCCCATAAAAATCTAACACACTCTACCTCTAAACGCTACCCCACCCCTAAACTCTAACCCACACAACCCTACACTCTACCCATCACTCTAAACTCTATACGCCACTCTCCCTTGTAAAACAATAACCCACTCAGTGCCCTAAATCTAACCCACTCCACCCCTTCTAAACTACTAACCGACTTTTTTCAAAACCCTTACGCTCTAATTCCACCAAACCCTCTAACACTCTATCACCAAAGCCCCTAAACTCTACCCTACCTATTATGCTCTAACCGCACTCACCCCCTAATTTAACACAAACGCCAGTAAATCATGATGGAAAGACTTCACGAAGAAGAGAAGAAGAAGATAGAAGAAGACGGAGAAGATGAAGAAGAAGAAGAAGAGGAAGACGAAGAAGAGCAGAGAAGAAGAAGACGAGAAGAGGAAGACGAAGAAGAAGAAGAAGAAGAAGAAGAAGAAGAAGAAGAAGAGAAGAAGAAGAAGACGTATATCTTGCCGCCTCTCATCACCATACGCCACACATCACTGTATACTCCACCCTACTTCTACACGAACTAAGACGGTACTAGACTCGAACAAGACAATAGCAGCTCGACACACACACCTAATGAGAGAAGCCCATGCGGCAAGCTAAATTACATTGTGTGTCGCTCAATATAGCCCCGTCTAGCTGCGCCTCTTAGGTGAGGGTACGCCTTGATGAAGTGTAACTTTAGGCATGAAGTATGAGAGATAGGGATGCAGATCTAAGACGGTCTTCAACGTGAATAGGAATGCAGGCAACACCGATATACTGCACATGGGATGGGAGGACATGGAGCATACTACGTCTGATAACTACAAAGACATGGGATTTGGAATCTGGTCAACAAATAGTTGGATGTGTTGGATATGTCGAGAGACGAAATGTTGCATCTATGCATAAATAGACATCACATGACATTATTGTTGTACTGTCCGCTCGCTATGAACTCAAGCGTAGTCCATACACGTGTACTACTTCTCGTGCGTTGGAATGATTTTTGCGTGTGGATAAACTTCTCTATTACCAGTGTCCCTCACCATCATGCGACCCACTCGACTTCAGAGGTACGTATTAAAGTACGTCCCCAAGTCAACGACGAAACGTCTGCACTTTAGTCAGCTGACCGGAGTATGGGTTGAACTGCTACCTCGTTATCAGAGACCGGAAGATAATAGCGAGCGTTCTGCTCTATTCCGCCACGTGACCTCCTGGATTGACTACAAAAATACGGAATTAGCAAACATCTAATACACGTTAGAAAAGTTTATATAATGT